>BQNB010043495.1:27415-45476 GCA_026074375.1 Tanacetum coccineum | reverse complement strand
TTCTTTATGTTTTTAAGGACAGATACAAGTTTTATTTTTTTGAGCAGAAAGTTGAGATGATATGATTACAGCAAGAAAAGAGGGTTCTTCCAAAAATACATATTCCAAGTTATCAAGAAGAGGTTTAAGTTCGAGATCTGTAGGAGGTTCTTTGAGAGATGTTTTGATTTTATAATCTGTGTTGATGGTGATTTTTTCAAATGGTGGTTCTTCTGTGTCAGATTCAAAGTTATAGTTTTCCTTTGAAACCATTGCTATGAATTTATCGAATTCAGAAAAGATTTCTTCTTCGAGAATGGTTCCTTCGATGGAATGGAGGATTTTTGCTTCCTTCATCAAGAAGAGCGTCGAAATATTCTTCTAAGATTTCATCGATACTAAAACAGGTTTCATCGTTTGAATAAGAGTGTTTAATGGCATAGTTGATATTAAAGATCATTCATTAGTTCCAACATCAATATTGAGTTGTTTCTGTTTAACTCTAATTACTACATCAGCAGTGTGAAGAAAGGGTCATCCCAAAATGAGAGGAACTTTGCTATCTTCCTCCATTTTGAGAATAACAAAATCGGCAGGGAAGGTGAATTTACCAACTTCAACGAGCATATTTTTAGCTATTCCAATAGGGTATTAGAATGATCGATCGGCTAATCTTACGCTCATATAGTGGGTTTGAAAGTTTCGAGAGATAATTTCGCGTATAAGGAATACGGCAAGAGATTAATGCTAGCACCAAGGTCGGCTAAAGCAATACATGAAAAATCTTTATTGAAATTACATGGAATAAGAAAACTTCCGGGGTCTCCAAGTTTTGGTGGAACTTTGTTTTGACGTATTGCAGAATTTTCATCGCTTAGGAATGCGGCTGGGATTTATTTGATTTTATGTTTGTTATTAACGAGTTCCTTGAGAAACTTGTAATAGTTGGGCATTCCGGCTAAAACATCGACAAGAGGCACGTTGATTCGAAAGGCTCGGATCATGTCGAGGAATTTTCCATATTGCGCTTCCATCTTTTCTTTTCTGAGACGTTGAGGATATGGGATTTTTGGTTTGTATGGTTTAGGTATCAGTGTTTCTTTGACTGGTTTTGGTGTTTTAGGTTTGGGTTGAGGTGTAGGTTCATCATCTTCATTATCGCTATCGAAGTTGATAGGAGTTTTGGAATTGTTTTATTGATCATTTGGGTTATCTGGTGGGTCATAGGATTTACCACTCCGTTTAAATATGGCATTCACATGCTCGTTTCGAGCTTGCGGTGGTTGGTAAGGTTTAGATGAACGACCTTTTGGGTTAGGTTGAGTGTTACTAGGAAGAGATCCAGAAGGTCGACCAGATTGCTTGTCAGCAAGTCTGTCGAATTTAGCTTGATCATTTGGGTTATCTGGTGGGTCACAGGATTTACCACTCTGCGTAAAAATGGCATGCTCATTTCAAGCTTGTGGTGGTTGATAAGGTTTATGATAGAACTAAAACACGTAATAGTTTCATGGAATCCCCCCCGTTAATAGCTCTATTGATTTAGATCTTTATATCTAGGATTAAAATAACAAAGAAACATATATGCAGCGGAATTCTTATACAACTAAAACATGTGAATAATAAATAACATAAAACAAACAAGGTTTTACCAAACATACACTCCAATCCCCAATATTATTTGATCAGAATAATACGGTTACATCAATGAACTGTAACAGGAATCATAAGATCCTTGAGGCTAAACTACTAGGCGTCTACAATGGACCATACGCCTAGACACACACACATCTTTAGTCGATTACATTTTCTGTGCACACCTAAACTACATGCCTGGAACCTCCTTTTATAACATAAGGAGTACAAGACTTACAAAGGATAAGAACAAATAATATCTTCAAACTTTTAATATTATCTTCTATTTGAATAAGGAGATCTTTTAGAATCTTTAAAATCTTCCATCTTTTGAAGAACTCCAGCTTTACATTTAAGTCCTAATGTTTCATTACTTGTTTCTTTTGTATCATCAAATCTAGGAATCTCAACAATCTTCCCCTATTTGATGATGACAAAACAAACATGTTCTTGTACGAACTTCATCGTAAAGCCTTTAATTAAAGCTTCCCCTGAAGTTGAGATCACGGATCTCCCTAAATGAAACAAACATCTCTGTAATCTTCTTCCCCTTTTTGTCATAATCCAATAGGGGTCTTGTGAAGATAAGCAACTTGAATCTTTACAACCACAAATCATATACTACACTACTAATCTAGCCTTCCAATGTCTCAAATTACCCTCCATGACGCATAAAAAGATAAATGAACTTAAGACAGTAGAAACTCACACTAGCAGTAGTAATAATGACTAGCAGTAGTAAAAACCTTCACCTCATGTGGTGCATGTAAATGGTTAAACATTTTAACAATAAGCTTCCCCTAAAACCCATATGTTCACCATTTCTTGAATCTTCAATTCTGTAGTCTCTATGTAATGATTACTGATGAAGAAAACTAAGTATAATGAACTTGATGCTGAAGTAGAATAACCCAAACTTGTGTCTTATATCATGTACTATCCATGTGACGTCAAACTCATACCAAGACCAAAGTATAAGTAGATCGCAACCTCTTGACAAAATCCTCATCTTCTATGAGACACTGAGCACAACAACGTAACTCCTTAAAGTGATAGCAAATGTGCGCATTGAGCACCATAAGTTTGTAAATCACACACCTTTGCTAGATTTGACAAGTTTTCGTCACAACATTGAAAATACAAACAAGTTACCTCCTGCTAAAAGGTATGATAAAACACAAACCCAAATAATTCCACTTCAACTTCAAATAGGTGATAAACAATCTTCTTCGTAACCAATTCTTGCAAAAATACAAGCCTTTAAACGTTTACGAACATTTAAAACCAAACCAAAATCCAAACAGTAGAAAACCAAAAACAAACTTGATTTTTTTAATGTTCTGTCCGACATCCTTCTATATGTGTTATCCGATATCTGTCAATGCTAGCAGTTGAAACTTCTATCCCGAGCAGTATTAACTTTTTAATTGGCAGTACAAACTTGTAACGAGCAGTACTAAGTCTAAAGCTTAATTCCACGAACCAGCAGCATTAACTGCTCTTATCAGCAGTAAAATTAACATGGCAGCATTAAGTAACAACGGACAGCACTAATACTGTAATTTGATTTGATAGCTGCTTCTATTCATCAACCACATTCGCGACCCCTTATTGAAAAATTAGGATCAGGCTTAATAGTATTAGTATAAACATTAACAAATGATACCGTTTCCATAACAAAACCCATCATGACTTCCATGGCTTTGCATTAGGGTTTCTTCATTGATTTCATCACAGCCAAACATTCATATCTGACACATCAAAAAAGAACTGACCAATAGCCTTATTAAAAAAGTATTAGTAGGACTATTAAGCTCGTCCCCACCAGCATTTAAAGCTACATCCTTCTCCCTCGAATTCAAACCTTCTGTCTTAGCAGTATCATCATCCTGTAATGCCCTGAATGCTCGTTTATGAGGCGTATACTACCCAGCTTTGAACACCGTCAACAAATCTGTCTTCAAACCAATAAAGAAGAAAACCTTAACGAGTTAGGGTTTAAATACAACGATCAGCACCACGTTATCCTCCCTTGAACACATGATCCATAGTAAGAGTTAATGCACAGATTCAATTAAGCGAAACTGTAGAATATATAGTTAAAATATTCTAGACATCTAGTTTCGTAAAGGAAATGGAATATGTATATTAAGTGTGTGTGTGAAACTAACCAACCAACACCCTCTCCACACTTGGAGAGGGTATTTATACAACCTTCTTGACCGGCCATGGGCCTTATAAGGCTTTCCATAGGCCTTGGGCCATATTAGCTTACTAAACTAAACATATGATTAACTACGGGCTTAGACTTATACATATTGGAAGTGACCGATACTTTTCTTGTTTCTAACAATCCCCCCTAAGGGAGGTCACTCCAATTTATAAAACTTTAAACCTAGCATACTATGCTTCATCTTTAGTCTTTAGCTCGTAAACTTCAAATCTTTACTTTATCTTGTGAATATACTGTAGTAATCTTGACTTTCAGGCTGGAGCATATTCCTTTTGACTTTAACTTCTTTAGCCATCAATGTCCTCTGTGCCATTACATTCCCTGAATTGTGAAGATGCCACTACTTTTTCCAAATAGTATGTAAAAATACATAACTATTATACTATTATATAAGTAACTTATGTTATTTACTACTGGGTTGTTACATTCATGTATTCGTCCCCTCACTCTACTGTCTTCCCATCCGATTTTGATATTGAATACTTTGTCCTCTACGAACATTCTAAACTATTTCCCAGCCTCACCGGGAAACATTTCTCCTAACTCTTCAAACGATTTCACTAAGTATCTTTTGGACATACTATTCTTCCCACCTTTACCTGATAATCCGTATATACAAACATATGATGCCATTCTACCACCCCAAGTTATTATTACTCTACCAGCTGTTTTACCACCGTCTCTAGTATTATCACTATCACCAATGTTTGATTCTCGAGATTCCTTTCCTTCCGAGGAAATTTCACCACCTAACGACATTGAGACTCCTGTTAAATCACCCATTCCAGTATCTCCATCTTCATCAGTAAGATCTTCATCACCGGTTAGCTCAACTACACCACCACCAAACTATCCCTTAATAAGTTATCTAAGTGGTCAAGGTATGAAACTATTGGGAAGTGAACCAGTCCCCAAAGAATTTAACGTTCATCACTGGAAATAATCATGTAAGATATCAAGGTTCGTCATCAAGAGTCTTCTGAACAAGATCCAAGAACTCAAGGGAGAACCATCATATTAGATCTGTGTCGTTTACAGTTTTCTAGAAATCTAACCACTGGATGTATGATATAAATAATGACGCTTATCTTTTACATAAACAAGTTATTTATGATCTAATACAGTGGTGATTCTGTTATACCTCGTTATTTCATAATACCAATTGTATATGTCAAGATTATCTATCTCTATCTGGATTACTATAATTCTCTTACCATCCGATTTTCTTAAAACTTTGTACCTAGAAACACTAAGCCTCCTATTAAATCACTCATTTCATGATCTCCGTATTCTAAAAAATTTCGTTATATCCTGCAACGTAATAACAAGGAAACACACAAGAATCTATACAATGTCAAATGATTTCAATACCACTAGGTATGAAAATTTTGACAAAGAATTGTGATAGCATTCTTATTCGATGTTGACTTTTAAAGGTTAATGAATAACGATTCTTTACGATCAGAGTGGCGCAGCAGAAGCATGGTGGGCCCATAATCTACAGGTTCCATAAATTAAAGTATTCCATCCACCCAGGTTCTATCAGGATCTGGAGAAATTCTATTGGCTGTCATGAAAAGGTGTGGTCTTGGAAATAAGTAGATGTGTGAAAGGAGATAATTATAATTATGGTGTACAACATAATTATATTAGCCTAAAAATTAAATTCATGCCCGATACCTACATCTATTCCCAAACAATACCACTATAACTTTCAATTAAATCTCGGGACGAGATTTCTGTAAGGGGTGGAGACTATAACAACCCAAGAATTTTTATCAACCTATTTTACTATGATCACAATTTTACGGGGAAATTTTTCGCTTTATTACATTACTTACATTGTCAATATCTCAGTATGCCATGTAACTTGCATAACTAAAGTAGACGGGCTCACACAACCTATCTATGGCCATCATGCTTTCATATATGTCAAGCAAACATCATAACATGTCAAGTCAACATCATCATATCCTTTTTACAATGTACATTATTCCTATAATGTACCATTCACAATGTTATATCTAAACGGGCTTTAAACCGTTACCGTATACCTCAAAACCCTAATTTCATGAAGGGTTAATATCTAAAGTGAATGTACAATCAATAAAAGCACATGTAAAAGTAATATAATATCTCATTTGAAATATAAACTCCCTCCAAGACAAAGTACAAGTCATTAAAAGCTCAATATACAAATCATTAAGCATGATCTCCAAAATAGCCATTTTACCTCTGTTTTCATTCTAATTTCTTCACCACCACTTTTGTACAAGTTACTACACTCAATATACAATGTGTAAACCCTAATTATTCTACTCATAAGCTTTCACACACATTTTTACACTCAAAGCCCTAATTCAAAACCCAGAAACCCTAAACCGAGCTAGTTTCTAAACCATGACCCGTTTCTTGATTTTTTATCCATTTTAAACCTAAACCAACCCTTAAATAAGTTGTAATAACTTAATTTACAACATTTCTAATCATATACAATCATCATTTCATCTCAATTATACACAAAATGAATCCAAGAAACCCTAAACGTACCAAAATGGAATATTTGACCCGTTTACTCATTTTTAACCATTTAAACCTCCAAAAATCAATCAAGTGCCATTGTAAACTCATAAAATGAGTTGAAAATCCATCATCTATCATTTTCCTAGCAATGTACAAAAGTTATAAGCCCTGAAGACCCTAATGAACCTATATGTGCCCTAAAATGACCCGTGACCTTGTTAACTCATTTTCGACCCATTTTAACCCAAACCACTTATCAAACCTTGATTATAATCCTTAATACAATCCTTAAAAACATTAATATATCATTACATCATCAATATACACGAATTACAAGCTCAAAAACTCAAAACAAACCCTAATGAACCCGTGAACCCTTTTCTTAAAAAATGACCTATTTTAGAACTTTCCATTGCAATCAAGCACCTCATGACTCACCCACATGCTCCATAGCAGCTTACCCACCTGCTACAACAAATATCTTACATGTTCTTTGTACAAAAATTGGCCACATGGTCTCTTGTTCTTTCTTTTCTAGCTCTGGCATCACAAGAGAAGAACAACACCTCAAAGTTACTTTCTAGCTCAAACAACTCATCATGTAGCCTCTCCTCATCACCCTCTAGACCTCCCATATGTCCTCACTTGGTCACAAAGCTTACCTTAGCCTCCAAGTTCATTTCAAGTATAAATAGGACCATAAACTCTTCATTTCTACTCATCCCCCACTTCCTCCTCTATAACCCATCATTTTAGAACTGTATTGCTTAGAAGCATGGTATTCATGAAGTCACATGCCCTCGGTTGCCTTTATACTCTGATATTTTAGGGGTGTGACACTGGTGTTGTAGACTGACCACCTACACAAATGCATATATAATTGAAGGTTTTCAAGGCCTTTATACTCTGATATTTTGGGGGTGTGACGGTGAAATGAAATTAGGATTGACGGTGAAATGAAATTAGGATTGTGTGTGTATATATAGGAGATTCGGGTTTGGGAGTAGGCTTTTGGTGGGTTGGGTTGTAAATGGGCTATGAGTGATAAGTAAGTATACAATCCTCCCATGCGAAAAAAGCTGAATATCATGTGTGGTGGTTCATATCTGGTCCCTAAAGTCCAAGAAATGTTGCAAGATTTCTTTGATGGTAAGGACCTTTACTAACTATAAATCCAAATGAGTTTTTGCTTACTTGGAGAAGTTTTTAGCTGCAAAAATGAGGTGGTAATGGAAAAAAAATGGTTTAAATATTTAATGTGTTTTTGAAGTCACCCACGCCACTTTCTTCCCCTTCTAATTTGAAGGGGTTCTTTTATGCAGTGTGACATCAGGATGTCTATCTGGTACCTAGACAGTGGATGCACAAGGCATATAACTGGTGTCAAGAGCTACCTGCACAAATATGTGAACCAACCAGGACCTAAGGTGGTGCTTGGAGATGACTCTACTGGCACAACTGAAGGTTATGGCTCTATCAAATGTAATGGTATAGTTTTTACAAAGGTATCATTTGTAAATGGACTTAAATATAATTTAATTAGCATCATTCAACTCTGTGATGCTAAATATATTGTTTAGTTTTATGAGAAAAGAGAAATCATCTTCAATTCAAACAAAGAAGTTGTAATGATTGATCCAAGAGTAAGAGATGTATATGTTCTTGATATGACATCTTCTGCTCAAGAATCATGTTTCTTTGCAAAAGCCTCTGAAAATCTCAACTGGCTTTGGCATAAAAGACTTGCTCATCTAAACTTCAAAACTATCAACAAACTGGCTAAACAAAATCTTGTCATTGGTCTTCCCTCACTTGTCTTCTCAAAGGACAAACCATGTTCATCATGTGAAAATGGAAAGCAACATAGAGCCAGTTTCAAAATAAAACAGACATCTTCTATCAAGAAATGTCTTCATCTTCTTCACATGGATTTATTTGGACCTGTAACTCCTAGGTCCATTAACCATGAAAAGTATACCCTTGTCATTGTTGATGAATACTCAAGGTACACCTGGGTATACTAAATCCTACCTAAATGTGAATTGTGTACCTAAATGAAAGTTCGCATTTTGGTTATAATTTGGAACCTAAATAAGAATTTTAGTACACATCTGAAAGGTCTTTTTTTTGTTTAAACAATCCTACCTAAACGAGAACTGATTGTTGTAGAAACTACACACATAATATATTAATACTTATGAAAGTATGAGGAATTTACCAAGTTACCCTTGAGGACAAAGGTAAAAAGGAAATTCACTTAAATATAATACGTATATAGCCGGTAAGTGATTACCGGGTCGTTTTCCCAAAGATCCGTGAAATTGAGACTTCGTCTTCGTTTGGACAAAGATTTGAATTGGATTTGAAGAATTGGAATGATTTATCTATTTCTACAAATTAAAAACAAATAATAAAAAATAAACACAAAAGCAAATAACGGGAACCAAAAAAACGCAACAAATTAGCAACTAAACTCAATTTAAATCCTAAAAATTCAAACTTAGTTTCTAAACCACTAAAATGGTAAAATAAAATTTTCTAAAAAGAAATTATATTTTTTTGGCTTTTTAATAATTTTTTATGAATTAAAAACTAATTTAATCTAATTAAATTCTAGAAAATAGCAAATTAATATTTCAAAATTAAAAAAATGAAATTCTAACTTAGAAAAGTCTAAAATGTTATAAAAACTCAGAAAACTATTTTTAACTATTTTTTATAATAAAAATCTATTTTATAAAACTAATTAAAAAGCTTAAAAATGGAAATTAAAATCTAAAAAGGTAAAAAGTGATTTTATTGCTTGTAAACCTAAAAGTATTTATTCTAATACTAAAAACTATTTTTTTGTATTTTTAAAAGTTAATTTTCTATTTTTTATGGATTTTCTTAATTTTTAACTTTCAAAAAATGATTAAAAATAACAAACACGTATGAAAAATTATGAGAAAAATAGGAAAAGTGCTAAGAGCTATAAGAATCCCAAGAAAATTTAGCTGGCTAGCCCAGCTTATAAGATAAGCTCTAAAAAGCCACTAATAAGCCGCGAAGTGGCTTGGGCTTATAAAGCCCAAAACAAGGTTAAGAATTAAGTGGGAAGAGAGTATACCGGATGAGCTATTGTAGCACTGCGGTAAGTTAGTATGCAAAAGGGTTGAGGTGTGTAGAGGTCACGGGTTCGAGCCCTGCTCACCCATGACTTCTCCACTTCCCCTTCTTTTTTTACTTTGCAAAACATATAAAAGCAAATTTATAGAAAAGCTGAAAATAAACAATTTTTATAAAAGAAATTATTTTTAAAACTTAACAAATAAGCTGGAAAAAGAGCTGGAAAGTGACAGATGCTACTTAACTACTAATTTTTGGCTTCTATAAGAATTTTAATGACTCAAAAAGATAAAATAAGCTATACTAATGAATAATAAGCTACTATTAACCTAGTCCTACCCTAATGAGCTAAATATGACAGAAAAATTGCACAAAAGAAAAGCCATAAGCTGAATATCACAAATAAGCTTTCAAGAGAAAATTAAAACCAAACAGTCCTAATGGCTAACTTTGAGCTTAAAATTAAGCTAGCAAATAAGATTTATAAGAGTTGAGACTTATATATCTTGAAAGTTTGACCTAAAGACTATAAGAAAATGCTTTTTAAAAGTAAAATGGATAACAAATGCTTATTAAAAAAGCTGAATGAAAACACACAGTGCACTCAACATATGCTGAGTTTGTTTTGGAATTGAAAAAGAAAATGCAGGTTTTAAAGGATAAAAATAGATAAGAAAATAAGCTAATTTTGAAAAAGCAAGTTGAGATAAATGATTAAGGACCTAAAAGCTACTTATGCTTATGAAAAACAAAACCTAAAAGTTACTTTAACCTACTGACAATTACACTAGAAAATGACAGCTAGCTGTTTGCCTATATGATGCACAAGCAAAATGGGTTAAACCCAATTGCAACTGACCTTAAGGGTCAAACTTGGTTTGTACACACCAAATTAGTGTATACAAACACTAAATGAACAATGTCCAAGCTTGAGAAAGCTTGGATCAAAAATCACCCACTAGATCAGGTAGACTTAATCTCCTGGTGCACAGATTTGAAAATTAAGTTTTAACTTGCTAAATTTTAAAATCTAATTTATGAAACTAACCTCCTTACTGGGTTTAAGTGATTTAAAAGCTAGCTCAAAAACAATTAGCAACTAAGCTTGACTTTTGAAGGTCAAAGATAGCAAAGTCAAACACTCCTTTATTATCATGAAAATTCATTAAAGCTTATGAAAATGAAATCTATTGATCAAAACTTGAATACCAGATTATACACAGCTTATAACAACTAAAATGAACTTATTATTACAATCAATTAAGTCATAATCTAAGAATTAAGAGCTATGCTAGTTTTTTTTTTGGTTTTTAAGAAATTTTATGACAGATTATGAAAAACTATAATCTAAGCTATAAAACTTAAAAACAGATTCTCAAACTTAACTAATTAGATGTAGAAGACAATTATAAGCACAAATAAAGAGACATTAAGCTAACAATAAGCTAATGCAAGAGTTTAAGCTAAAACTTGAAATTTAAAGTGAACTTACAAAAGCCTTAGCTAAACAAAGGCTGAAAAGCTCAAAGAGAGCTATCAACAAGATCTAGCTTGTCTAGATAACAAGCTAGTAAAGTCCTATAAGCTCTTACATGTTTAGCTTATCATCCAAAAGCTCAAAATCCAATAAGCAAAGGTAATTAGCTGATTTTAAGGTTTAAGTTGATTAGTGCTGAATTGAGCTCAAATCTAAGCTTATAGACTTAGATGAGCTTAATATGAGCTTATAACAAGCTTATGAAACAGTAACATGATTGAAGTAATTTGACACGAAATTAAGAATAATATTTTTGAATTTTTATTGATTTATGAAAATTGAAAGAGTACAATTGCTTAAGTAAATACTGGAAATGGAAATTGAAAATTACAATTGAGAAAGAAATTTTACATTAATTTGATACTAAAAACCTACACACTACACTCTTGGAAATGAAGGGGTATTTATAGCCTTGAGGAAGGACTTGGGGTCTTGTTGATGTGTCATCAGAATGAATTGAAGCCGTAGGATCATTTATCAATCATTGCTTGATCAATTTAAGCCCTTGGATGCCCTTTATCTTCACACGGATCACCAAATGTACATTTTAGGCCAATTGGAGGTGGACACGTGGTCAAAATGATGTGGGTTAAGTATCTAACAGCCTAGGTTAGTGTACCCAAGCTGTTAGGACTCAAGTTAGTCCTTGGGTTAGGGGAGCGGGGTGTTTATTTGGTGAAAAAGCTTTCCCGCTTTTTGGCGGAAAAAGTTGTTGGGTGATAGTTATAGGTGTTGATTGGTTGGGTTGACCAAAGGGTCGGGTATGTTTATTTTGGGCTTGGGTTAATGGTAAGGGTAAATGGGTTAGGGTTGTATACTAGATAACGACCGTTATCTTTTATTAATAAAAGATAACGGTTGTTAGGGTTTAAGGGTAATTTTGAAATATGTTTAAACTTTGAGGGACTGGTTTGGTAAATTTGGAGTTTTGTCATCTTATGGTTTGACCAAGGTTTGACTTGTTGACTTTGTTGACCAAGGGTTGACTGGAGTTGACTATTTGACTTTTTTGACCTTTGACAGTAATCTTCTGGCTCTTGTACATTCTTTATATTCCCGTGTTCGGCTTTGTCCGTTTTTGCTCAGTTTTTTTCGTCCTTTTTTATGGATATCCAATCCTTGAGACACAAATCACAAATATACAAATACAATGCATTTTTATCTGATTTTTGTCATTTTTGGTCTTTTTAGCCCGTAAAATAAGGTTAAAGATATGTGTAAAATAGCACATATCAAATTCCCTCATACTAAGCTATTGCCATGTCCTCACGCAATGTTATGAATGTACGCTTTAAAAACCAATTATCAAAATCCCTTCGATTCATAACTTTGAAGTATTAGCTTTAATCTAGAAGGATTAAGACCATTAGCTTCTAAAACGCAATGGTTTTTACCATTCTCTATAAATACCCTTTGGAAATCATCACCATACTCATCATAATCATTAAGAAACACATTAATGGTAATCATTGCACATGGTCAACTTTCAGGATCATGGAATAAGATACTCATTATTACTAGAGCACACAAAGGTAAATTTCTCATCCTTGACTTTTCACTAGCTCCATGCCAAGCTTAAAAACAAGATCATTGTTTCGTACAAGTTATGATGCTAAACTACTTATACTTACAACTTGTGAATGACTTAACTTTTCCTCCCGACAATTGATATATTTTTAGTGTGTATGCTCAATTCAATTTAAACCATCCGATCCATAATTTCAGATAGTTGTAATCCGACTAGGCTTTACACATGGGCCTTTTGGGCTAATATGTTAATAACATAGTAAGATCACAACTCAAAGCAAACAAAAACCTTTTTAGCTAAGACAATCGTTAGTTAACTTGTCACTTTGTAAGACTTTCTTTCTTCTCTAGCATCCCACCGTCATCGGGTAAGTGCTAAGGTTTTTGAGACCCCATCCGAAGAATAATTATCGAGACGCATGAACTTCCGATAAAAAAGCTTTGTAAACTTTTGCAAATATTGGTTCAACAAAAATAACTTGATTTAAGAAAATGAAGCTTTTACTATTGATTTTCTTTCTTGCAACATTATGAATCATTATTTATTATTTGGCTTAGAACCGGTGTCTTTTCTTTCGACGTCACATCGGCCGCGCCTCCGACAAGAGCCCGTGTACTTATTATGACACCGTCCTAAATATGATAATATAGAACCTCCACCCTTTAGTACGTCATCCACATCGGGCGTCCTAACCGACAAGAGACTGAGGCCATATTTTGGTGGGGGCCCTCGCCTTATATGAAAACTCCAACATCGGCCGCGTCTCCGACAAGATGAAGTATTCTGACGAGGATTATAGTTACTTTTAGCAACACTTATTTATTATTTTATTTTTATTTTTTTAGCAGATTTTTTTTTATACATTCCATATTTTTGGAATAGTAAAAACCTTGTTTTAGAAAATCAAGTTATTAATTTGAACCAACATTCTTATTTACAAATGATAACATCGATAAAGCTTTTTTCTCTAGACATGTCGATTAGACTTTTAAGAGTGATTAAACTCTAACTTGTAAAAATCAAAAAGAGCACGTCCTTAATCCTTTAGTTTAAATTCCACTCCTATCCGTTATAATCTCTTGCGTTCTTGTATCTTCTTAATTTCTATCATATAGTTCTCCTTTGATTGTTAATATTCTATTTAAAGCTCAATTTCCTTATCGACTTTTCATGTTATTCGTACTGTGTACCATATCGATAAAGTTTATCTCTAAATTATGGATTAGATTTTATAGAGTGATTTAAAAAACTCTAATTGTAAGAAATTGAAAAACGAGCATGTTATGATTTAAACCTTTTTAAGGGCTTATGGGAGAAAAAGTCCACAAGTTACAACGATAAGCCTTTTGATTTTCAAAATTAATCTTGCTTGCATCCTAACTTAAACTCAACTTTTTCATTCATTGATCTTCGCAAATTTAAAAATTCTAAAAATTAATAGAATCTGCGAATGCTTTGCCATACTTAGTACATAATGTTAAGGTTACCAACCAAATATTTTAATGGACCCTTGTTGGGCCTTAAAGCCCAATAAGCGATATTTAGTCGTTATGAGAGTTTTGACGGACTTTTGGAAGGGAAAATGTGTTTACGAAGTGATATTGAACGATATTATAGAAAAAACGTTTTAGTAAACGTTAAAGATTGAGATTTTGGAGTTTTGTCGAAAAATGTCGAATTTATGAAAAGTGTTAAAAATAAAGTTTGAAACCTTGGAAAATGTTGTAGGAGCGTACGGGTCATGTCAAAATTTCATAAAAAGCTTATACTTAGAAATTTTAATAAAAACATGATTTTTTATTATAAATAATAAAATATTATTTAATTATTTTATTTATTTAATAAATTCAATAAAAGACAAAAAATGTAATTTTTCTCGAAACTTCTCTAATGTGTTTATTATGAGTAAGCGTTTCATTTTCAACCGTATTATGATTATTTTGAAGTGACTAAGGTTACCGAATGGACTTGTCGAGATATATTTATAATTAGTAATTATAAATATTTATTTATATTACTTATCTATTTTCTCTAAATAGTATAAGTATGTATTATCGAGTAATGGGATTGATATGATTGTTGGGATATGTCGTCAACCATCACACCACTAAATTGTTTTGGGTAATTGTACAACGCGTCTAAACTCTATGCATCAAACGTGAAAATTGTTTTGGAATTGGATGATTAAATTGGGACATTAACTGGACTAGGTCGTGTGCGGACGTCGTTACATTTGCTTGTGTGGTTGAGATTTGGTTGCTAAAGACTTGTTTGAGGTGAGTTCTCGTAGCCCCATTTTTATTGTCTTTTCCATTGGGGGGAAATGATACTCAAATGTGTTTTGAAATGTTTTGAATTGATCTGTGCGAAATGTGGTTTTGTTTTTGGGACAAGATATGTGCTTATGACTGCTATGTGAATATTATGTGTTGTATGATTGTTTGGAGCGGATGGGTACGCCTACCCAGTATTTGTGTGATTATTAGAGCGGATGGGTACGCCTACCCAATGTTTGTGTGATTAATGGACGCGGTGGGATATGCATGACCCAGTTTTTGTGTTGGACCTTGCCCTAGGATTTTAGTGCTCCAGCTGGTAGGCCGCTTTTACTTGCGTAGTGACATAAGGTTGATTAGATTAGCGGTGATGCTAAGGTTGTTTGCATATATTCACTGTCATATAGCACTATTGTCCACTGTTGAAATATTGGCACATCTTTTGGGTTTAAGGTCAAACCTACGAGCTTACCAACATTATTGTTGACATTTTCGAGTATCATTTTCAGGTGAATTGAAAGAAGAATTGTTTGGTGATGTGTGATAGCAGGCTTAAGTCACCCGTTGTGGATTTCATGTGAAGTCTTTGATGAGTTTAATTTGTTTGGTTCTGGTGTGGAAGTTTTTGTTTTAAGTTGGATTATTGGACCCCTGTGAGGGCTTATGAATAATTGTAAGAGATTATGGATTTTAATAGCGATTTAGGACATCACTCGAGGTTGTTCGAGGTTGATGATCTTTGTAACACTTGAAGTTTATGCATTGTAGTATTCTCTATTTTGTATCGTGTGTTATGATTGATTATTATGTTGCATTCCCGAGTTTCCGCCATTGTCGGGGTGTGACAGTTTGGGCTTGGGTTATAGCTTGAGTTTTTTTAGAATGGGCTTTAACATATTTTTATTTGGTCCGTCAAAGATTAACTAAGCTCGTCTTAACTATTTTTCATGTATATACATAGCAAGTCGTTATTCAGTGGGTCACAAGAATTATCAAATAATCGTAAAACAACAATGCAAGAAAACAAAGTAGCCTAATAACTTTTCATTGCAAAATTTCCCAACTTGTCATGTTTACATATGAATAATTGTACGAAAATCAAAAGTTTACAATCAAGAAAATAAAACAGAAGTGGGCATCAAGGATCAGAAAGATTTGAAGCCATTGGTACCAACTTTTTTGGTAATTAAACCGATCGAGATAGGAAGTTGTCATCTTCAATGCACAACTGACTATTTCTTTACATGGTACTTGCTCTTTGTACCTGCCAATTTTTTTACCAGATATTTGGTTATGGTCGTTCTAGAGTGGTTTATTTTGCACTATTGTAAAAAACATATGGATAAATGGTTCAACAAATTAGCTAACCTCCTTTTCCGGATCACAAGGACGTGTGATGATATCCCACACCACCGGTTTTGATTGTGGTTCATCCGAAGATCGTCCCAGCCCAAATACCCTTGATAATTTTAAGCATAATGCAAACATCAACGGAGAAAGAGAACTGAATAATCTTAATGTTAATGTATGAATATAGAAAAGGTCAGAATTATCTGTTCATCAAAATCAAAACGCACAATCAATTAAAAAAACAAATGACATATATACAGTAAGTATTAGTTTGTTATGTGAAAAATTAAATGTGCAGATACAAAGGCATGAAACACAGACCTTATCTAGTCAAAAGGAAGATCCGTGGTGGCCTCGTAGTAGCAAGTAACGATGCAAAAGACGTTTCCAGAGAGTTCAATAATTTTTTAGAATCCTTCTTGGTCCTGTAGTTCTTCATGTGTGCCTCCAAACGCTTCTTGAGAGCAATTGACTGCCTAATGAGCTTGCGTAATTGATTTGAATTTTGAGATGAAACCCCGACCTTGCTTCAAAGGTGAGATAAGTCAACCTGACAAAATCAAAGATTAAAAACATATAATCAGTCGTGTGCTTCTTCTAATGGCATTGAAACAAACAATATATAATATAATAAGCCACTTTCCGGAAGAAAAAAAATCGTTAAAAAGGTGAAAAAATAAACGTCTTCAAATCAGTTTTCTGAAAAAGTTGGTAAAAATTACCCCTTACTTATCAAAGTTTTGAACCTCGGAAAACCATGAGTTTTTCTAAATTCCCAACACTTGTCTCAAGATGAACAATCAAACAAAATTATGCGATTTCAGCTTATGGCTCATTTATTTTGGGCAAATTTTTTGATTTAGATAAACTTATTATACATAATAAGCTTACATGATAATACAGGCTACTGGACAAAAGCTAATAGAGTGGCCCTTTGATTTCTTACTTCCATTTAAAGTGTTGTATACATGGTACTGGAAAAAAGCTAATAGAATGGCTCCTTGATATCATACTTCCATTTAAGGTGTTGTATACATCATAATCGCTTTGTAGCAAAACAAAACTAACGATGCCTAGAGTACAAACATCACAGCAGGATCATTGTTGAATTTTATTACGTTTTATAGTTCATTACCGAAGCAAAGTATACAAATTGGGTGAGAGTTTCTGTTCAACAGGTAGTCTTATTTTGTATATGTGTATTGCACACATCCTATTAACATATATAAAGTTGGCACATTAAGTTTAAAGTTTAGAGTTTTAGAATAGATAGTTTGCGATTAAACATGCCAAGAATTCAAACTCTTCCTTTTAGTTCTTTGTATTAATTAGCACAATTAACCTAATCGATTACACAAACCCTAATTTAGCAAAGGAAAAAGGTACATGCCGACCACTTTTTTCAATCACATCAGACGCAGGTTGTGATCACATTCATTGTACAGCTCCATAAGACTCCCACATAATCAAATCATCTAAACTACACAAAAATCATAAAAATAATAAAAATCATAAAAAAAAGCCTAAAAATCAAACCTTTAAACACGCATAATAAATCAAAAGCTCAGGTCACTGCTGCACGAACTCTAAAAATCAACCCGGCAACCTACCCATTAGCCGAAAATCAACAACATAACCACAAATAAAGATTTAAAAAACCAAAATAAAGACTAAAAATAAAACTAAGAATAAAAATAATTTTTTTCACAAATTAAATTAAAAATGCATAATGAAAACTGGGTTATATAAATAATCATCATACCTGAAACAACGGATTTAAGAATATCTTGAAACTGTTCTTGATGAAAAAATGGTCCATCTTTAACAAAAATTTTGTAACTTTTTTGGTTCAAAGAGAAATGAAATTTTGAGATCAAGATGGTAGAGAGAGA
>BQNB010043495.1:9303-23649 GCA_026074375.1 Tanacetum coccineum | reverse complement strand
GGAATGCAATATAATGATCAATCATAACACAAGATACAAAATAGAGAAAACTACAATGCATAAACTTTAAGTGTTACGAAGACCATCAACCTCGAACAACCTCGAGTAATGTCCCAAATCGCTATCAAAATCCACAATCTCTTACAATTATTCATAAGCCCTCATAGGTGTCCAAAATCCAAACTTAAACCAAAACTTCCAACACTAAGAACCAAAAAAATACAAAGCAAGACTTCACATGAAAATCCATATGGGATACTTCTAAGCCTGCTATCACACATCACCACACTATTCCTCTTTCATTTCACCTGAAAATGATACTCGAAAATGACAACAATAATGTTGGCGAGCTCGTAGGTTTGAGCTATGCCAATATCTCAAACAATGGACAATAGTTATATGACAGTGAATATATGCAAACAACCTTAGCATCACCGCTAATCAACAACCATATATCACTTACGCACCTAAAGGGACTACCAGCTAGAGCACTAAAATTAGGGCAGGACCACATACAAACCTAGGTAGGCATAACCCATCCGCTCCAATAATCACACAAATACTGGGTAGGCGTACCCATCCACTCCAAACAATCATACAACACATAATATTCACATAGCAATCATAAGCACGTATCTTGTCCAAAAAACAAAACCACATTTTGCACAGATCGATTCAAAACATTTCAAAACACATTTGAGTGTCATTTATCCTCAACGAAGAAGCAGTAAAAAAATGGGGCGCTACGAGAACTCCCTCAAGCAAGTCTTTAAAGCAACCAAATCACAATCAACACAAGCAAATGCAACGACGTTTCGCGAAGCACTACCTGTCCAGATAATGTCCCAATTAAATCATCTAAATCCAAAACAATCTTCACGATTGATGCAATATAGTTTAGACACGTTGTACAATTACCCAAAACAATATATAGAGTGATAGTTGACGACATATCCCAACAAATTATATCAATCCATTACTCATAATATAAACTTATACTAATTAGATAAAATAGATAAAGTAATAAAAATAAATATTTATAATTAATAATTATAATAATCTCGACAATCCATTCGGTAACCTTAGTCCACAATCAAAATAATCATAATACTGTGAAAATGAAACGTTTACTAACTAATAAAAACACATTAGAGAATAACGAGAAAATTATAATTTTTCGTCATTTATTGAATTTATTAAATAAAAAAAATAATAAAATAATATTTTGTTATTTAAAATCAAAAATCTTGTTTTAGAAATTAATAAGTAAAAAAACTTTCTTTAACGAAAATTTCGACATGTCCGTACGCACAATAGACGATTTCCAGATTTTCAAACCGTTATTTTCAACAATTTTCATATATTCGACACTTATCGAACAAAAACGACAAAATCTCAATCTATAACTTTAAAACGTTATACCAAAACGATTTTCCCCCCAAAATACTTTTTCAATATCACTTCATAAACACATTTTCACTTCCAAAAGTCCGTCAAAACTCTCATAACGACTAAATATCGCTTATTGGGCTTTAAGGCCCAACAAGGGTCCATTAAGATATTTATAAGTCCAAAATACGATCCAAGTCCAAAACCAAGGTCCATTTACATATATAAGCATATACTTATAAGTAGAAAATAATCCGGACCACAATAAGCCCTCCCATTAAGCCACGGCTTAAATAGACTTATTGGGTCGTGAGTCCATAAGCTCAAAATTACGTATATTAAGCTTAAACATAAGCTAACAAGCTACGTATCGCATTTGGTTACTACCATAAGCCTCAAAAATAGTCCACAACATACGCCATAACACAAAAATAATCAAAATCACTTTCCTAGTGATTTTGGGAAACTTTTCGTGGCATATAAGCCCAAATAAGCCAAGAAATAGCTTAAAAATAAGCCCGAATAAGTTATACACGCTATTATCAAAAATAAGTTATCTAGCAACATATATATTCAACCATCACGACCACAAACATCAAAACTACAAAAACCCTTATTTTCTTTTTTATATCCCACGAACCAAACACCCTCTTTTTTATTCATTTCGCTTCTAAAAATCGATTTTCACGACGATCAACTTGTACAACTAACATCTATGCATCAAAATAAACCCAAAAGGACAAACGAAATTTAAATTTGAAAACTTACAAGAAAATCTTCAAAAATATAGATTTTGACACGAACCGGACAACCCAAACGTTGTTTAAATGAATACCCAAACACTCGTATCAACTCGGAATATCACATTCTCGATCAAAGTTAGAAAATTTATGGTGGATTGTGGTGGTGTAGGTGGTGGCCGAATAACATACACACACACACACACTTATGTGTGTTTTTTTTTGAAAATGAAATGGACAATGAATGGAGTTTTAGTGGTATAAGGAATATACTTGTACAAGTTTAGACACATTAGCTAGAAAATAGCCATTTTGTTCCCCTCTTTGACTTTCTTGACCGGATGGCATCCTATGGGGTGTCGGGTCTTTCTTTTCGTGTCGGGATCACTTAAATACTCGTAAAACTAAACCGTAAAATTTACCCCAAAGTTAATTAGCATTTTTATTCACCTTAAAATAGTTTTCCATTAACCTAGAGTATTTACACGACATAATTTCACTTTAAACCCTTTCAAAACTCATCTGGATATTAACGGACGTATCAGACTCGTTTTTCAGCATTTCTCAAAATTCACGGGTCAAACCACCCAGAATACAAATAACACAATAATACCTTCCAAAAGGGATTATTAATCACAATAAACCATAATTCATCACATTACTCATAAAAATCATCACCATCAACACGGTACAAAATCTGAATAAACTGACAAAAATCAAATAGCCAAAGTACTATAAATGAAATATTCAGAACACAAAAAGGGCAAAGGTTACATTCTACCCCTTAAAAGAATTTTGTCCCTGAAATTCAACTACTAACATCACTAAACAAATGCGGGTACTTCAATTTCATCTGATCTCCACGTTCCCACGAGAATTCCAGGCCACTTTTCGAATCCTACCAAACCTTGATGATGGAAATCCTACTACGCTTTAACTTCTTAAACTCTCTTTCCAAAATTTCCACAGGCTCTTCCACAAAATTCAACTTAGCATCAACTCGAATCTCATCCAAAGGCACTTGCAGTGTTGGATCAGCCAAACACTTCTTAAGGTTCGACACGTGGAACGTGTCATGAACACCATTCAACTCCTCAGGCAAATCTAACTGATAGGCCACATGGCCTACTTTCTTAATAATCTCAAACGGTCCAACAAATCTAGGTGCTAACTTCCCTTTCTTCCCAAAGCGTACCACACCTTTCCAAGGCGACACTTTGAGCAAGACATAGTCACCTACACTAAACTCTAGAGGCTTCCTCCTCTTATCAGCATAACTTTTCTGGCGATCACGCGCAGCCTTAAGTCTATCCTTAATCTGCGAGATCTTCTCAGTAGTCTCTTGCACTAACTCAGGTCCTATCAACTGACCTTCTCCAACCTCAGCCCACATAATTAGCGAACGACACTTTCTACCATATAATTCCTTAAACGGAGCACATCTCACACTAGCATGATAACTATTGTTATATGAAAACTCAACTAACAGAAGATGAACATCCCAACTTCCTTCGAAGTCTAGGACGCACGCTCTAAGTATGTCTTCCAAAGTCTGAATAGTACGCTCACTCTGACCATCGGTCTGAGGGTGATAAGCCGTACTCATGTCTAAACGAATCCCTAATGCCTCTTGCATTGACTGCCAAAACCTTGATGTGAAACGACTATCACGATCCGATATAATTGAGATTGGCACACCATGTCTAGCAACTATCTCATTCAAATATAATATAGCAAACTTTTCCATCTTATAATCCTCACGCATAGGTAGAAAATGAGCAGACTTAGTCAATCGGTCCGCAATGACCCAGATTGTGTCATACCCACTACTAGTCCAAGGCAACTTAGTCATAAAATCCATAGCTATCCCTTGCCATTTCCATACGGGAATATCAGGTTACTAGAGCAAGCCAGATGGCCTTTGATGCTCAGCCTTAACCTTCAAACAAGTCAAACACTTACTAACATACTCAGCTATATCCTTTTACATTCTAGGCCACCAATACCTATCTCTCAAATCATAATACATCTTATCAGCACCTGGGTGTACAGAGTACTCTGACTTATGGGCTTCATCCATTATCAGGGTTCTCACCTCACCCTTCAAAGGTACCCATATTCAATCCAGGTAGTACAAAGTTCCATCACTTCTCTGTTTTATCATCGCATCCAAACCTTTCTGCAATCCTGCAAACTCATCCATAGCCTCCTTCTAAGCCGCCAATATCCTATCCTTGATACTCCACTGAAGGATCATATTCATAGCTCTAACTCTCTTAGGCTTTACTCTTTCCTTCCTACTTAGGGCATCAGACACCACATTTGCCTTACTAGGATGGTAGCGAATTTCACAGTCATAATCACTAAACAACTCTACCCAACGACGTTGTCGCATATTTAACTCTTTCTAACTAAAGATATGCTGAAGACTCTTATGATCTGTATAGATGACACTTTTTGTCCCATACAGATAATGTCTCCAGATCTTAAGTGCAAACACGACTGCACCCAACTATAAATCATGGGTAGTATAATTATTCTCATGAATTTTCAACTGCCTAGACGCATAGGCTATCACTTTACCTCTTTGTATTAACACACCGCCTAGTTCTATCCCGGACGCATCATAATATACCACAAAGTCTTCCGGTCTATCGGGGAGAGCTAGAACAGGCGCATTACACAACTTATCCTTCAAGGTCTGAAATGCCAATTCATGTTCTTCACCCCAATCGAAAGTCTTACTCTTCTGAGTCAAGATATTAATAGACTTGGCTATCTTAGAAAAGTTCTCAATGTACCTACGGTAATACCTAGCAAATCCTAAGAACGAACGGGTCTACATGAATCCCATTACCATTTATCACATGCCCAAGAAATTGCACTTCTCTTAGCCAGAATTCACACTTAGAAAACTTAGCATATAGTTTCTCCTTTTTGAGCAGTTCTAAGACTAACCTTAAGTGTTCTACATGTTCCTCTTGAGTCTTAGAGTAGATTAAGATATCGTCTCACTATCACAAACTTATCAAGATAAGGCCTACAAACTCTATTCATCAAATTCATAAATATCGCTGGTGCATTAGTCAGACCAAAGGGCATTACAGTGAACTCGAAATGTCCACAAAAAGTTCTAAACGCAGTCTTTGGAATGTCATCCTCATGCACTCTCAGCTGAAGGTATCCAGACCTAAGATCTATCTTTGAGAAAAACTACGACCCTTGCAGTTGGTCAAATAGTTCATCAATCCTAGGAAGTGGATAACGATTCTTAACAGTCAACTTGTGCAATTCTCTATAATCAATGCACATCCTAAAAGAACCATCCTTTTTCTTAACGAACAATATCGGCGCTCCCCAAGGCGATGAGCTTGGTCAAATGAAACCTTTGTCTTGGAGTTCCTTGAGTTGTCCCGACAACTCCTCCAATTCAGAAGGTGCCAAACGATAAGGAGACTTTGCTACTGGCGTTGCTCTAGGGGTTAACTCAATCCGAAACTCAATTTCCCGAATAGGCGGTAATCTAGTTAGATCATCCAAAAATACCTCAGGAAAATCTCTAGCCACGACAATCTCTTCTTGTTTCTTAACACCCATCAAAAATCTCGCTTTCTCTCCCGGTCTCTCTCTTAATACTCTAAGTACCTTGCCATCCGGTAGTGGTATCTTCACTACCTTCTCATGACAAATTATTTCAGCTTTATATTTAGACAACCAGTCCATGCCTATAATCACATCAAAACTCCCATGCCTAAAAGGTATCAAGTTGATGTCAAAGACATGACCCTCGATTTCCAGTTTGCAACCCTTAATAACCTTATCAATCTCTACTAGTTGCCCGCTAGCTATCTCAATCTCATATTTGAAACCTAAATCGCAGGGCTCTAAGCCTATCAGAGGTATCCGAAACATTCAAAACTCCCTGCCCAAAAGGTATCAAAATCGATGTCAAAGACATGACCCTCGAACTTTAAGTTTGCAACCCTTAATAACCTAAATGTTACTTCTCTACTAGCTGCTCGCTGAGCTATCTTAATCACTATTCTAAAACTAAGTCCAGCTGGGTCTAAGCCTAATATAGATATGAAAAGTAGTGGAAACAAACAATAAAAAATCGTCACCTAGAGTCAAATAAGGTAGTGGCAAAATGATTGTTCAAAACGTAACCGTAGCCGTCACAAATGTTTGTGATCCTGGCAGCGAGCTTGCCTCTGCTCCCAAACATGAATGCCCTACCCTTATCTTTGTTCCCTTGGTTCCACTACTGAAACCCCTGTTATTAGCAGCAACTTGTTTGGAATAAAACAGATTTTCTTCCGGTCCCTTGTGCACCTCCACAGTAATTTCAAATCTACGGCACAAAGTTGACCTGACATGGTCGGTAAGCTTTCACCCACACTCATGACAACAAGCCTCATAACAAGGTTGGGTTACTAGCAATGACAGTATTACACATTCCTAACAGTGCACGTATTCTATAATCCTTTGGCCAAATAACCCGGAGGTTACTAGTTGTCTGCAATTGCGATAAGGCCCACCGGGTGCAACTATGGACATGGAAGTTCGCAAGCTGGTCAACAGCTGGGCCTAGAGTACCCCGTCATCTCTCTCTATCCTAGCAGGGTCTTGGCTGTCAGACTCACCAAAAGATTGCATTGTAGCGCCTTAGTCCCACAGTCATTTTATTACATCTATTCACTACCGACTCAAGTGATGCTTAGCCTACAGGATTAACACCCTACATTTCCTGCTGTTCTAGCTCACTACCTACTCTTCACATATTGCGCGAGATCCATATACTCACAGTCTCAATCAGTCAGTGCATGCCAGAAATCTGATAAAACGAGACTATGCTATATCACATTATGATATCAAGCACTTTTAGCTCACGTTGCTCAGCCACAAGACACCCGACGGATACTATGTGGAGGCAAGGCCATACATCATACACGTCCAATCACTCCTACTCCATTTGGAGTACCAAATGTAGGAACTAACCGAGAGCCAACTCATCGAAACATAACAGTATACGCAGCAACGCCAGCCCCCATACCATAGGCAGTGATTCCACAACTCAGTTCTCCAACTTTTGCATTTTCATAACTAAGAGGACAAAACTCTTACTATCACACATAAACACAAAAGATCATGTCCATTACAAAGTTCTAACAACAACTTACCGGCTTAGCGTGTGGATCTAAGAGTCCACACCACATTAAAGTCCCATATCCACACAAATGAACCTATCAGTGTATTTCATTTTTTTGGTCACACACACTACAGACACACATATCATGCACAGACTCCACATTTCTCAATCCACGAGTAAGACATACAACACACAACTCCCTTACCTTCATTTCCTTAGGGGTCACAAGCCTAAGAACTTCTTTATATTGAATAACAACCTACCCATATTGCCATTCATTAACACATTCCTAACGTTCCACCTGAACGTTCTCATAACCACATTACCATTCTACATATTCCAACATTTCCTTGGTATACACCAACCATAGCTAGCATGGCGGGGATAAGAGTACTGCAATTGTTGGAGGCAAGATGGATCGTTGAAGAAGATCAGGGTAGCTCTCATCCATTGCTCCTCATACATTCCTATATGACGTCCTCAACGACCCCTATTCTCCCAAACCCTGTCATTTCCGTTGACCCATGTAAATTCCTGTCACACGCTCATCATTACCTTCCCGTAGTCGTTACTACCCCTTCCTACCATTCCATACAAACCCCGTAGTACACATCCTACGTTCCCCCTCCTAATGAATTCATAGTTAGGCCGGCCAGGGCACCTTCGGGTCATCGACCCATTGGCGTAGGTCACAATATCTCACACAAGGGCAGAACATAAGCAAGCTTTTAGTATCGGGGGAGCTCAAGATAGACTTGCATAAATATAACTAAAGATATAACGTCATACACTCTTACTCGGACAAAATTACAGAGGATAGTACTGACATGCATAAACGCAACCCGGCTAAAATCGCATATACAACAGTTGCAACAGAACGCAGTTATTGTGATCGCCGCTAGATTGCGCTAAGCTAATGAGAGTGGGTGTGGTGGTGGAAGAGAGGGTGCTGGGGTGGGAGCGGGGGGGGGGGGGGGGGGGGAACACTATATAAGGGGGGCGAGGGGGAGCTGGTTCCGACTCTACTATATAATCGTAATCCTTTCCCAGTCATAATTCAATATATTAGAGCTCTACACATTTCAATGACTGACTAACACTAAAGCACGCAAACCGCAGAACACACAAAAGCACACAAAGCGGAACACCGCCACATTGACACTTATAGTGCAACATAAACGACGGATCTTGCGTAATAAAGTCTAGGCCATCCACACTAGTTCACACACACATAAACCTATGGCTCTGATAACACAATCTTTCACAAAAAGCATACACCCACACCGACAATGAGACGGAGCGTCCTCAGTACCTGATAAACATAATAATCAATGCATAACAACATTAGATACAACAATCAGAGAAATACTAAATGCAAAACTTCAAGTGTTACGAAGAGCATCCAAAGCCATTTGAACAACTTGAGTGAAGGTCCCCAAATCGCTAGATAGAAAAAATCCATAATCTCTTATACAATTATTCCATAACCCTCACAAAGGGTCAAAATCCAAACTTAAACCAAAACTTTCCAACACTAAGACCAGAACAAAATAAACAATGTATCAGACTTACACATGAATAACTCCTACACGGGATATCTTCTATAGCTGCTATCAGTACACTATTCACCGCGGGAAAGCTATCTCTTCTTTCTCATTCTACGCACCGTTACAAAATCTAAGAAAAAATGAAATGAAAATCGATACTTGAAACACAAAGAACACACGAATACACTACATATGAATGAGGGGCACGTAGGTTTGACCTAAACCCAAAAGGATTTCTGTTATATGCAGTCGTATTTCAAGCAGGGCGACAATAGTGCTAATATGACAGTGGCGACATATATGCAAAACAACCTAGCACCACGCCTCAATTCAAACAACATCACTGTCACTTAACAAAGCACACTATAATGGATGCCTACCACAGACATAGAGCTCTTCTAGACATATCACAGGCAGGACCACACACAAACCAGTGAGGTCAGCCAGCCTGTACTGAATATTACCGCTGATAATTATCACTAATTATGAATTTCTCCAACAAGAGGCAATTAAAAAAGACATCCCTAAGAAATGAGTATGCACGAAAGAACCTACTCAATTAAAACTTCTATATACATATAAAAACAATTATATATAATACGATCTACTCTTACCACCGGAAGCAAATATAGATATTTACTCCCTTTACTTTTCTCCGGTCTTTCACTCATATAGATTTGAGAAATGAATCATCAACATCGGCCATTGATATTGAGATACTGATATTGAATGGGTTCAGAAGATTGATTTGGCAGATTTTCGTATAACTATGTTACTTACAATAACACTTGCAAATAAAATAAGAGCCGCTTACAAAGTCAACATTAACAACATCTAGCGCAATGAAACAAATAGAAAATGCAGAACGAACACAAAGTGAGTAAGCAAGTAAGACTAAACATTAACCCCTAAAAAAATAAACTAAATTTATAAACCAAGATAGGACAAAAGAAAATTTTAAGTGAAAAAAAAACAAGTTTTTTGCATATTTTTGAATTTAATTATGTAAGATCTAAGAAACGAATCTCAACCGTAGATATAAAATCTTAAACAATAGCAAATTAAGTACTAAAAAATTGGCACAAAAATAATATATTTAAGCCTTAGAAAAGTCAGAAAATATATCAGGCGAAGCAAAGCGAAAAGACTATTTTTATTCTCTCTATTTTATTATTACAATTCTATTTTTAAAATTAACAAATTAAGGCTTAAAATTGAAAATTATAAAGTTTCTAAAAGTGGTAGAAAATAATTTATACGCAATGTAAACCTTAACTATTTTTTCTCTAACAACATAAACTAATTTTTGTTGTATTATTTAGCTGAAGGAAACTTTTTCTATTTTATTGATTTTTTACAGATTTTTCTAACTATTCGAAGTAATTGATTCAAAATAAAGCTTTAAGCTGGAAAGAAATCTAACAAAATTCAGGGTAAATCTTAAAACTCTAGCACGGAACAATAGACGATTGAATAAACCAAAAGAAATAAACAAGAAGAAACCCAGTCAATTGCTAAATGACATTAAGACCCTCAACATAGAAGCTAAAAGGACATACGCTTATTTATTAAAAGAAGGAAAAGAAAACAGATGTACTAGTATTATTAGAGTGACAAGATACCAGGATGAGCTATTGAAGCAAATGAGTAAAACACGTGCGGGATTACTACAACTGAGACAGATCACGTAAAAGTGTACTCAGAAAGGTACGGCGCAACCCAATATTTACATTTTTTCGTTATTTTTGACTTTTATGGTAAACTAAATATTAGATTTATAAGAGGACACGAAAATACGTTATAATAATCGCAAATGGCTTAAGCAGAACTCTAACTAATAAGCTATCACTAAAACATACTCTCCAAGCGTGCTGAGCCTCACAAGAAAGTTGGCTTTTTGCGCCTCTTACTGTTGTTACTTATAAGACCTTACACTGGTAATAAAAAAAAAAAAAACAAAAAAAAAAAAAAAAATAAAAAATAAAAAACAAAAAAAAAAAAAAAAAAAAAAAAAAAAAGAAAAAACAAAAAAAAAAAAAAAAAATAAAACACAAAAAAAAAAAAGAAAAAAAAAAAATAAAAAAAAAAAAAAAAAAATAAAAAAAAAAAAAAAAAAAAAAAAACAAAAAAGAAAAAAAAAAAAAAAAAAAAAAAAAAAAAAAATAAAAAAAAAAAGACTCAAAATAGTTTAAACTAAAAAAAGACAAAGTGTTCTAGAAAGCTTAATACGTTTAAGTTCAAACTAAAAAAAGAAAAGTGTTCTAGAAAGCTTATAAGTTGCTTAATCTAAGAATGAAAAGAATCCTAAGCTAGAAACACTTAAAGTTAGCTAAAATTGAAGGTGAAAATGCTAAACTTAAGAAATTTAGGCAAAAAGCACAAATCCATATAAGCTCAAAAGTTCATTAAGCTATTTCTGATTAAGAGCTTTTACAAACTAGCTTAAATACTTATTGACTATATAACTAAATCATTAAATCAACTTTTTAAGACTATAAATCAAAATTTTAAGCACTAATCCTAATCCTACTATTTTTGGCTTTTTAAGTTTTTGAGTGACTTTTGACAGCAAAATTAAGCTAGGAAAATAAGCTAGAAAATAAGATTTAAGACTTAATCTATATTAAGCTACAACTAATCTAAATCCTACTTGAACCTTAGAGCCTAAAACCTATGAGTACTAAGTTAAAATCTAAGCTAAAAGTGACAGCAGTACTAACTATTTGTTAGTACTGATGCACTTGGCACAAGTGCAAACCAAGTAGTGCAGGTTACCTAAGGGTAAACCTGCACTTAAATACACTCAAATAGAGTGTACAAATAAAATGCAAGCAAGATCTAAGCCTTGGAGGGCTTAGATCAATTTTCACAAGCTTAAAGTACAAGAAAAAATGCCCTGGTGCTGGCACACTTATATTAAGCTCAAATTCTCTAAATTTCCAAAACTAACTTATGAAAACTCATTTCCTATTGTTTTTAACTAAAACCAAAGCTGTCTCAAAAAGATTTGCACAAAACTTTTGACTTTTGATAGTCAAAGTGGCTTATGCCAAACACCCCTTTACAATTTTGACAGAATTGACTTTAAACTAAAATTGCAAATCTAACTAATAAGCACTAACTACCAGATTATTTTTAGCTTATAACAAACCTAACTAACATGAATTAACAACTGATTAAGCATTAATCTAAGATTTAAGCTTATTTTCTACTATTTTTGGTTTTTTAAGGTTTTTAAGACACTTATATTAAAGACTATGATCTAAACTAAGAAAATCAAAAACAGATAAACAACTATGATTTTTAAGCTAGTTAAAACACAAATAAGCACTAAATAGCAAATTAAATAAGCAAATAAGCAGATCTAAGTTTAGAAAGCTATAAAACTGATATTTAAAGAAAGAAATTAAGGGAAAACTTACAATGCCTCTAGCTAAACAAGAGGAAACCAATATGGCAGCTACAAGCTCCCTAGCTTATTAATAAGCTAGGGTATAAGTCCTTGGGGATCCTTCCCTTTTAGATCCCCCTTCCATAAGCTCAAATCCAATGAATTCCATGGTAAATGTAAGTTAGACTGTTTTAAGGTTTAGAAAGGATTATTTCTGAATTGATTAAGCTCTATTTCAGCTTATAGACTGAAAGAGCTTATTGAGAAAATTTGGCTAATTTAGAGAGCTTAAGAAAGAGACTTGGAGAAATTAAGAACAACTGAATTTCATTAATAAAAAGCTTGCTTACAATACTTTAAAAGGAAAATTACAAGATTAAAAACAACATTAAGCTAGGAATTTAAAATTTAAGCTAAAACTAAATTAAGGCTACGTATGTGTGTGTGAAGAGTGAGGCTCTATTTATAGCCATTTGGTGAAGCTTCCAGACCCTCTTGCCTTGCTCTCCAATCTTTCAATCTCATCCCTTGAATCTTCTAATCATTTCCAAATGATTAATAGCCGTTTGATCAAATTGTGTGCACTCAAGGATTGCCAAGCTGTCATTCCTTGATGTGACAGCTTGTGCTTCTTTTGAGAGAGAGTCTAGTACAAAACCCACATATATTTGTGCTTTCACCATTGCTACGTGGCTTTGAGCTTGAGAGAAGTTAAGTAACCCCTTGATAAAGACTGATTTGACCCTTCATTTGTGTTAAGGAGCTCTTGAATTGTCTTAATTGCCCATTGATTTTGATTTGCCCTTTGTTTTAACTGCTTGGTGAAATGGGAGAGATGAATGAACAGTAAAATGCCCTTCGCGCCTTTTTTCCTTTTTATAACTGAAAGAGGGGTAAAATCGTTTTAAACTTTGGGAAAATTGCAATTCTAGTCCCTCTCTTTTGATTCCTCCTTTTCTAGTTATAAACTAGTTTTGGAAATTGCAAAACTGGCCCTTATGGTTTATAAAAAGATAAATGGGCTAGGGTTTTGGGCTTTAGGATCCGGGTAAGGCCCAATTAGGGGTTTAGGGACCATTTATGAATTTTCCAGAAAGTTGAGGGGCTTAAGTGGAATATTTTGGGTCTTGTTGACTTTTATTGACCATGGTTTGACCACTTTGACTGAGGGTTTGACTTTTCCTGGCTTTGCTTCCGGCTTTTGTTCACTCTTCCGTTCTCGTGTTCGTGCTTGCTTGTTTTTGACGGTTTTTTTGTGATTTTTGATATATCCGTACCTGCATACACAAAACACAGAAACAAGCATATTTTTGCTATTTTTGGTCTGTTTTGGGTTTATTTGGGTTATTTTAAGCATAAATGGATATGTGTATTTTACACTTATCAATCTTCATACATGTCTTTTTGTTTGCTTCCTCTCTCAGGAAGAACCAAAAAGAATCTCTCAAGCTCTTAGAGATCCAGCATGGGTAGAAGCAATACAGGAGGAACTTCTTCAGTTCAAACTGCAAAAGGTCTGGATTCTTGTAGATTTACCTAAAGGTCATAGAGCAATTGGTACAAAGTGGGTCTACAGAAACAAGAAAGATGAAAAAGGAATTGTCATCAGAAACAAAGCAAGACTTGTTGCTCAAGGACATACACAAGAAGAAGGCATAGACTATGATGAAGTCTTTGCACCTGTGGCTAGAATAGAGGCAATAAGAATATTCCTGGCTTATGCTTTTTATATGGGTTTTATGGTCTACCAAATGGATGTCAAAAGTGCCTTCTTGTATGGTCAGATTGAAGAGGAGGTATATGTATGTCAACCTCCAGGTTTTGAAGATCCTGACCATCCTAATAGTGAAAGCACTATATGGACTCCATCAAGCACCAAGAGCTTGGTATGACACTTTGGCCACTTATCTTTTGAGCAATGGATTTCAAAGAGGACAGATTGACCAAACCTTGTTCATCAAAAGACATAAGGGACATATCTTGCTTGTTCAAATCTATGTAGATGACATTATCTTTGGATCTACAAAGAAGGAATTATGTGATGAGTTTGAGAAGCTTATGAAGGATAAGTTTCAAATGAGTTCTATGGGAGAACTCACCTTCTTTTTGGGATTACAGGTCCAACAGAAA
>BQNB010043494.1:23154-41849 GCA_026074375.1 Tanacetum coccineum | reverse complement strand
AAATCCAGAATCGCGTTTTGACGACCGTTATCTTCGTCAATTAGTTTTTGAACCAAAGCTTCGACTTCAGAATCGGTATGTGAAAGTGAACAAAACATTTAAAAATCTTAACAAGGTATATGATATAATTTTTGTTTGGGAATAAATGTGAAATTTTGGTTAAAATAAGTGGTATTTATAGTATAAAGAGGGTATAACTTTTTTTTTTTAAATTTATATAAATCCTAACGGCTATATATTTTTTTTTGGAACGGCAATTTGTGGCTACATGGCCCCTAGCCCAGAAGGCGTAGCGAGCCCACACAACCAGGTTGGGTCCAGCCCAGAAGGCAATGGCACCCTTCCCTTTACACACGCGGGAGGAAACCCCTATCGCCCTTGACAAGACTCGAACATGAGACCTTGCCTAGGAGGGTAAAACCTTCATACCATTGGACCAAATGCCCGTTGGTTAACGGCTATATATATTAAGGTTTTAAATATTTTGTCCGTTTCCTTCGTCGTAAGAGTGGCGAAGGAGCCTGATTTTTGCTAGTGGCGAGGCAAGGTGGTATGGTGGCGAGCAAAGTGGCGAGCAAAGTGGCGAGCTTGCTTCGCCACCACACCCCTCTCTTAAAACTCATGTTCTGTATTCAAATTGTCTTTTCGATAATCGACAACGTACATGGACGGAGTCAGAGTCGGTCTCGAGGTTCACGAGACTCTTAGAAAGTTGGAAATTTTTGTAAAAGAAACTTTAAATTTTTCTACATATACCGGGTCTAAAAAATTTGCTTTCCGATGTTATAAAATCTTTCTTAAATGCATCTGGTCAATTTTTATACACTTCTATAATGTTTTACTCTCGAATAATTTCTTGAGACGAAATTCACAATTTGCAACTATATATGTCACAGAAACTATTGGCATACCATAGACCAGTTATACCTGCACCAAACGTTAAATGTCACATCTCTTGAACCATTATGAGTTCAATATATTAGCATAATTACTAATTACATAACAAAATTTACATACATATAATTATAGAGGATGATTAGCATTTAATTAATGATATACGATTTGGGAATATGTCGCGAATTAACATTGATGGAATAAGTCATTCACATTTGGGAATATCAACTAAAGAATCATCAATTAACATTAGCACGATATATAGCCTCTCAGACCAACTAACAGTCAGCGGGCCACAATTAGAAACGTCGACCTTAGCGACTTAGCCAATATACTCGTATGAATGAGTCGATTTTGGGTATTTAAACTATCATTAGCCAAAAACACAATATTATAGAAACTAAAAGAGAGATTCAAAACAACCTTAACCGGTCTAAGGTTGGCATGTACAATCCTTGATCAGCTTGTAATCCAACTAATCATTTCATTCCCACTATTCCTGTAATTCAGCATTCTTTCAAAGTCCTTTACACCTAATTTTTGTATACGCTATGGGAAATTTTTATCAGTATTCGGATCGAATTCTATGAGGTTTAGGCCTAGCTATAACACTGTCGGTTACCCAACCAGCGAGCTCCCCATCACGTTTAGCATGATTGAATTCCCTTTCTACATATTCTAGTGATATTTGCAGCATTCCCCCAGGCCCACAATCGTCAGATATGCCTGTAGAATTTAGCCCAACGTTTTTCTCCAACCAGTAGAGGTAACTCACGTGGAACATCGACTTGAGCATAATAGAGGGTTATTGTAGAAGGGAAAAAAACTGTACATACTTTCACCAAAAAACAGGTTTAAGTCCTTAGTTACCGATTATGTCCCTATAGTTTGTAGCCGAATCAACCAAAAAAATTGCTTAAGAACTAAACCGCATTTTTGGTGAAAGTATATAGGTTTCTTTTCATGACAACCCAAAAATGAAATAACAAGTAAAGATGATGAAAATAGAGGTTGGAGTTTGCTTACACAAACTTTGCCATTATGCGGAGTTAGGATGTAGCCTTGGTTTTTGTACAAGTCAAGTAAAGCATGTGCATCCGTTTTGGTTTTGACAATGTCGGAGAGCTTTGACCCGAGCTCTAGACGTTGTTCGATGGTAGCAGCGGCTTCTTTAGCTTCGGGTGAAAGTACTCTATTCTCTGCCTGGAGGGACAAAAAGAATGATGTAACAAAATGGGTAGGTTCAGTAACAGGTCAGACGGGTTTGGTTGTGGCGGGTCCATATGTACGAGTCAAAACGGTTGAGATCAGGTTTGTAAGCAAATTTTACTATTTTAAAACAATATATTCAGTAGATATAAAGAAAAATGGTCTATATCCGATGACTTACTTTGTTTGTTGGCTTTAGACTAAGGAGTGGTAGAGCAGGGAAAAAGGGCTCTTCATCGTTGACCTCTTTAACTGAAGGAACAAGACCGCTTAGCAGATATTCACCAAAAACCAAGCCTGCATATTGGGGAATACTAGTTCAGTATCACAAAATATCAAAATTGTGTAATTTCCTTGAAAATAGTAACAGACATAACTCTATAAAGGAACTTCTATTATATGTAAAGGAACTTCTATTATATTAAGAATGGAAGTGAAAAGGAAGTACTTGCACGATAAGGATTTAAAGTCCTTAGTTGAATGGATTGATAAGATTTGAGATTGCAGAACATGTGGATCCAAGTCACTGCACCAAACAAAGCAAGAGCCAAAGGTGTTGAAGCTTGTATGCAATTAGCTAATGCTATCCTGAGCATTATACCAATAGATTTACTAACCATTCCCTGAGCTTCTCCCTTTGCTATTACCTGTCATTATAAAACTTCAGTTAATCATCACAGAACAGTCATGCCTTTTATTTATTAATCCGCATCTGAAAACAAGCGTTACAAAGAGTTAATTGCATAAATCGTCCCTGTGGTTTGTCGGGTTTAACGGAAATGGTCCCTAGAAACTATTTTTAACGGATCCTCTCCCTGTGGTTTTGACCCGTATCGAGTTTGGTCCCTTGACCAAATTTTCAGTTAGTTTGACTGTTTGCAGGAGTAAAATGACCAAACTACCCTCATATTATTATTATTATTTTATTATTATTATTAGTATTATTATTAAAAAAAACATCCAAACACCCAATCCATTCAACTTCTTCAACATTGCTGCCAATTTCTTACTATACCAAATTTTATACGTAATTAGCTACTATCCATCAAATTTATATATACTATGCCAATTTCTTACGCACTAATTTACATCCACCACACTGTACACTTGCCACCATCCACCATCCACCAAACTTTATGCTTGTTGGGAATCTATTAGAGAGAAAACAAAAAGAGGATGAAGAAGACTCAGGAGTGGAATGTGTGATGGTAAGATGAGTGTTATGTTTTATTAATTTAGTTTAAAAATAAAACCTAAGTGAAATGACCTAATTACCCTTCCATGTGACTGTTAAATTGCTTGGTTAACGGTCAAATTGACAGAAATATTGGTCAAGGGACCAAAACCGATACGGGTCAAAACCACAGGGAGAGGATCCGTTAAAAAAAGTTTCTAGGGACCATTTCCGTTAAACCCGACAAACCACAGGGACGATTTATGCAATTAACTCCGTTACAAATACTAATAGGGAATTACCTCAGCAAAGTTCCTTTGAGCAGCGAAACCAGCATAAAAACAGCTTCTGGTAGCAGCCTGTCAAGTAAAGAGTTAAACTTCATGGACATGCATAAACTGATATAAACTCCCTTGAATAGACCATCTATGCATACAGTTTACCTTAAAATCTGATGGTATGCTGCTGATATAAAATATATTTATCTACTCATATCTCAAGGAGATACCAGTTTTAGTTCATTTGTGCAAGATACCTGAATAAGCGCAGCTGCAGAACGCCCTGCTCCAGCAGCAGCACCAATCGGGACAAAAAGATGAGGGAAAGCAGGAGTCACGATTTCCATACCAAAAGCTGCATTTTCCAGAAAATCAGCGAATAACCTCCATCCCTTTGGATTGACATCAAAATGTCTTCCAAATTTTGACAAAAATATTTTGCTTAGATACCCAATTCCGTCCTTCAGTACCCAATTCACAGCTGCAGCAGTTGGAATTGCACCTTTCCCCAACCCAACCGCATATAGCAAAGACTACATAAATAACTCAGAATCAAACATCATATAGTCAAATACTTTAGCACCATACAGTAAGGCATATGAGTCAATAAGCATACACTAACACAAGCATTTAACTATATCGACTGTTTGACCTTATATGCCTTACAAAAACTGAAACCTCAATAACCTACATTTGATATTTTGATATATTGGTGATGCAAGAATGCCACCGGCTAATAAGTCTTTTAGATAGTTGAGGTAAGATGCAAACATATGGAGCTGAAGTATATCTAACCTTAAAATTCAAGAACATGTTCTCATTTAAATTTTCTGATTTAGAGTGCCAAGACAACAGGAATTAGAATACAGTAATATGTAAGAAACTGTTTCAGAAAAATGAATTTTTAAGGTTAATGTAAAGACTAACCTTATTAATCATCCACTATAATCTAATAATTATCTGATGATAGCCTAACTTTTATTCTTGGAGGTTAGAATATCAATCTATAAGGGTATATAAGCGAGTGTTTTGCATTTCATTTGAAGCCTTGAAGGTAATATGCAATATGCAACTATAATCATATAACCGGCTATCACTCTTATAAGTTTGGATCTGCTTCAAATGTTTAAAGTTGGGATAAACATAATCAACTATATAAGTATTTGACAAATTATGATGATTTAGATATCTACAAGCAAAATGACCTTCACTTAAAATGATTATCAGACTCCATTTTTCTGACACCTAAGAGGGTGTTTGATATCTATTATTGTATTTTTTGATTAGCAGTTGGATTTCAAGGTCCTTATTCACCTCATTTCACTCACAAATAATCAAATAACCCGTTTAGATATGCAACCCCCAACCAAAAAACTCTTATTGAACGCAAGCACATAATTCATTTTACTAAGCAAATCCCAAACACCCCTTAATTTCGCAAAACATATTACTTGACCCCTAATCAGTCACAGCCATTTTCACAATAGCCAACCTACAGAAACACATTATCCACTGCTCGGAAACGCAATGATCATATTATCCTCTACAACACAGACTATTATTTGACCCCTAATCAGTCACATCCATTTCACAATACCTAAACTATAAAAGCACATTATCCACTATTCGTCCTAAACTAAGAGGGTGTTTAGGATTGCCTACTAAACCTACTTATCTGCCTATTCAAAACACCTCATTTCACACACATATAGCCACATGACGAGTTTGAATAAGCAAATACCAAACACAAAAAACTATTAGTTGTCGACTTGTCGTATTAACATGTGACGAGCAGATAATCGGTTTTCAAAAGGAAACTCAAACACCCCCAAATTTCAGTATAGCAAAAGCACATTTTGCTAGTACTCGTAAACGCAATAATCATATAACTCAAAATTAAAAAGCGGATTAAAGGACCACTCACTTGAGTAGCAAGAACACTACTAACTTGCGTAGCAACACCTTGCACACTTCTCCAAACCGAATACTCCAAATAATCACTAGTCACACTCTCCGGATACCCTTCAGGCAACATCAATCTCATAAAAACCTCCCTACATTCCCCCCATACCGACGCCATTTTGAACCCTTTGAAACCCGACAAAAACGACAACTCGCCCTCGGCCACAACAAACTCATCACTCAACTCATCAACATAAAGCTTATCATTTTCTTGAACATTTGCATAAGCTTTGTAACAGTATTGGAACACTAAGGTTAGTAGTAGACATAGTAAAAAACCTTTTATGTGTGAGTTTGGGTTTTCGTTGTCATCATTGTTGTTGTTAAACCATCTGTCCCACCAGTTGTTTGGACCGGAACTGCACACTATGAACTTTTATATCGTTTAAATTTCTAGGTAGTTAAGGTAATCGAATAAAATCTAGAGCAGAAATTTGACAAGAATTAGAGAAATCTAATAGAAATTTAGCAAGCAGACTGAACTTTGAGAGTATATGAGAAATTATCTTAATTATCTTTCCCGTTAATCCACCAAGGATCCAAATTGTGTTCTTAAAGTCCCAATAATTAATTAATTTAAAAAAGTATCCAAGCAAATCCCCTTACATCTCTACAAGGGAGTGTTCGCCATTTAATTTTGACGCATTATGTCAATATGCGATAATCATACTATATGATTTATAGTGTGTGTTTGGCATTTCATTCAGCTCATAGTGCTTGGATGTGCTTCTGATATTTGAGGTTGGGTTAGTCAGATAACCAACTGTTGAGTGTTTGACAATATATAGTTATCTAATGGTTTACATGTATAATGACATCATCAAAAACAGATAATCAGTATCCTTTTTCTATCATCTACCGCTAAACTAAGCGGGTGTTTGGGATTGGTTATTATACCTAATTTTCACAACTAGCAAATACCAGAATACTTCAATCCAGTTAGAAATAATTTTATAGCCGTTTGGATACGCAATCACAAACACCCTCAAACCTACTTATTCGCCAATCAATCAATACAGTTTCACTATATGCAAACACTCGACAATATTATCCACTACTTAAAAACGCAATAACCAAGATTAATAATCTAAAATTAAACCGAACCCAAACTCACTTATGCAGCAAGAACATTACTCACTTGTGTAACGAGATACATAAAACCCCTAATCCGGTCAACATTTATACTTAAACATTCCCTAAAACACAAAACTAACAATTCAACACCTCAAAAAACCGAAAAAACCAAAATTCACTCACTTGAATAGCAAAACGGAACAAGCAGATAATCCGCTTTAATAAGCAATTACAAACACCCCTTAATTTCCTAAACCTAATTGTTTGATCCCTAATCAATAACAACATTATCCACTACTTGAGAACGCAATAATCATACAATCATCCACAACATAAACCATAACGCCAATAACTAAAAAAAAAACCACTCACTTGAGGAGCAAGAACACTACTAACTTGCGCAGCAACACCTTGCACACTCCTCCAAACCGAATACTCCCGAATAATCACTCGTAACTCTCTCCGGATACCCTTCAGGCAACATCAATCTCATAAAAACCTCCCTACATTCCCCCCAAACCGACGCCATTTTGAACCCTTTGAAACCCGAAAAAAACGACAACTCGCCCTCGGCCACAACAAACTCATCACTCAACATCAACATAAAGCTTAGTTTTTCTACCATCCTTTACATCAAAAACATAACCCTATCATTTCTTGAGAACATTTGCATAGTCTTTCTTGAACAGTATTGAACACTAAGGTTACTAGGAACTAGTAATAAAAACCCTTTATGTGCGTTAGTTTTTCGTATTCCATTGTCATCAATAGTTGTTGAACATTTGTCCCACCAGTTTGTTTGACCGTACCCACCACCGCCGAGATGCCACCCCGAGAAGGTGAGTGAAGGTGGGGGATTGTGGAAGAGGGACAAGTCTGGGGTCACTGTGGCGGAAGAGTGGAGAAGGTGGTGGTGGGATAGAGCCTGGTGATTTGAGAATGTGGTTTGATGTGGTGAGAGTGGAGAAAATGGAGGATGAAATATTCTGAAGTTTTTTACAAATTACCCAATAAAACTTGCATAATAATACAATTATCATGAAAAACTTGTGTTTCGGGAATATATATGCAAAATATGCAAGTTTTTAGACCGGTATTATATGCAATTCTCTTTTTTTTAATTATCCTTTTCAGTTCTTTTTCGGTTTTTAACTTTTTTTATATTTTGGTGTTGGCCAATTTATACAAAACAAACTTATTACATTCAACATAAGAAAACTAAATTGGTTATTTTGCTTTACTTTTTTTGTCAATCAAAGCCTAATAATGATATCTCAAATTTCATTTTTACACAAAAATAGATGAAACACACACATGTTAACTGATATATACAAATATTCATGATCATTGTCAATATGTACTAATATATTGTAAATAAAATACTCTACACTGACAAACAACGCAGATAAATATTAGATAAATATAATTGTAATAGTCCACTACAAAATGAAATCTTAGAATTTAAATTTGATGTATTTAGTTATTTCTTTATATTAAATTAATTATATGTTATTATATAAGAAAAACGGTTTGGTTCAGTTCGGTTTTTACGGTTCAGTTTTTTGACGAAAATCAAACGGAACTTTTCGGTTTTTGAAAAAGTAAAAACTAAACCATCGGTTTCTTGTATCGATCGATTATTTCGGTTCGGATTTTTTTGGTTTCCGATTTAGTTTTGATTTTTTCGATTTTTCTGTTTACCCCTAATTTTTTGTCTTCTCGACTTCTCTTCTCAAAACAAATTCAACCTTTCACTCACCCCCACCCTCTCTTCACTATTATTGATAAGAAAATTGAATTCGCCACAAAATGATAATCTTTCTATACATAATTTTTATTGTTCTAAAAGGCGCGCCTTTGCGGCGCCAAGACGTCGCTAAGGCGTGAGGCGTGGCCTCCACGTTACGAAATGGATCAAGGCGTTGACTCTAGACGTGGCGTGAGACAAGGAGTGAAAAGGCGCGACAAGGCGCGCTAAGGCGTCAGGCGTGGCGAGACTTTTAGATTCAAATCCGATAAAAAAAATTTTCAAATGAAGAATATTACATGTAAGGATAGTTTCTTAACTTTATTCATATGCACAACACTTTATGTAAACTCAATATATATGAAATATGATATAAATATATAAATATTTTCATATTTTGGGTCGCCTTAAACCGTAAAGGCTACGCCGTAGCCGCTAAGGCGTGAGGCTTGGTCATGCCGCCACGCCTCGCCTCACGCTATTTATAACCTTGATAATTTTACTATATAGTATGTATTTCAAACGAGGCATTCAGACCAGTGCGATGCACACGGGTTGTGTCTAATTCTTGCTTGTGTAATGTTTATGTGAAATGTTGATTGTAGGCTCGTTATCTTTTCCATCAATTTGTTATCTATTCCGCTAAAAGCGTTTTGAGAGGACCAATATAGACGCAATAAATCTTCATCAAATTAGATCTTCCATGTGCGGGCATGACAACTTCCACAATGACAACGATTACTTATATTCCAAAGACAATGTGTATAGAGACATGGTTAGAGAGATGTGTGTGCACAAACTTGTCAAACTGTAAATTTAATTATTTATACAATCTCTGTTCTTCTGTCATTGCCTCATCTTGTTCGATATTTTCCCTACCCGTGAACACTCAAAAATGCTTGTGTATTGCATAAAGCCGAGGTAAAAAGTTAAGAACCTTAAATAAGAAATCCCAAATACCATTTAGATGGAAATATAGTTAGGAAAAATGAGAAGAATATTTACACCTAAAAATTAAGATCAATAGATAGTTTTGCGATGAACCTGTAAAGTCTTTCACATCCCTTGCCTGCAAAACCAAAGATTAAAACATTATTACATATCTAAGAACAGGTAAGCTATCATCTGAAACAACGAATTTACCTTAACCTTTCCTCTTCCTGAAACAACAGTCGTATCGACAACTTTTTTGACGGCAAAGGGAAGTGACTGCAACCTTTAAGGCCGTTGCGCCGACAATGTCTTAATATGTTTAACATATTGCAACAAATTATATCTGCAATTCTACCTCAGTAGTCATCAATCTGTCATGTTGTTCTTGTTTGACATTCTTGGGATCAAAAAATAAAAAAATTATTGCCTAGGACTTAACTTTTCATCTTTTATCCTGCAAATAATAGCGAACCTTGGAATTGTTTGCTTCCAATTCTCTAACTCGTCACTTTCTCTTCGTAACTCATTATCTCAACCTTTTTAAGACAAAAAGTACCATCCAAAATCTCAGACTTTTTATGCATAAAGTAAGCTTTTTTATAGTAAAAGTTGCATTTTTATAACAAAATATGCATTTTATAACCCATCATGATGTATGAAAGACCACTTACCTCACCCTTTCAAAACCCACCACGAAATACAACCTTCCCATTCCAAAGATATACCTTGATGTTCCAACAACATCAAGATGAAACTCTCTACGATACATGGACTCGTTACAAGGACTTAATCCGAAAAGTCCCGCATCATGGCCTCAGCCTATGGTCCCAAATTTAAATTTTTTTCGATCATATCGATAGGTATACCCAAATAGACATTAACCATGCGGCAGGCCGGAACCTTAAGGGATTAAGTGTTGAAGAAGCATGGGAAACCATTGAGGATTGTGTCCAATGCGATAAACAATGTAAAAACCCAACTAGCACTATTTTTGACCAAACAATAACAAATTTAAAGGATCACTTGGTTGGGAATGAGGTGGTTAGAGTTAAGATACCTAAGTGCATGTCATGGTTAGATGCATATGATGAGCCTATAGGTGATCTAGATATGATGGAGGATAAGGTAGATAATCTAAGCCCACAAAGTACCCCACAAGTCCTCCCATCATTTGAGATATACACACCGCCCGTGACTTACCCGGAAGAAGTAGAAGAGACTTTAGGAACCCTAATAGAGGTAGAACCTTTAAAAGAAACACAACTAGAGGATTTAGGCTTGAATACTTGTAATCATGACCTTCCTCTTAGTTCTAGGAAAGTTCCTAGTTTTGATGAACCAGGGCCTCAACCACAACCCTTACCTAATTGCCCACCCTTAGATATAAGTCTAGGAAGCGAAAGAGGCCCCGAACCACCCGTCAAACCACTAGCATCAAACAAATCATGTCACCACACCAAAATATATAACACAAACATAGGCGCAATGCAAATATAAATATAACACGATAAAAGCAAATATAAAGGTAAAGCAATAAGTAAAAGAAAGCCCAAACCGAACACAATGATTTATAGTGGTTTGGCTACGAAGCTCCTCTTCGCCCTACTCCACTTCTCAAGTACCCAACTCGAGAGTTACTTCACTAGATCAACAAGCTCCTTTTAGGCGGAGAAAACCATACAACGTCGCTTACACTTTATCCGGTACTAAGCTAAATACTGAGTCCTACTTTGAGGTAGAACCAACCTAACATCGCTTACACTTTTTTCGGTACAAAGCTAAATACCGAGTCCTTCTTCGGGTACAACCAAACCCGTTATGTTTTATGGCCCAACATAACAAACCTTGTGTTTTATGGCTTAAACACATAAACCAACTAACATCAAGTTTATTGTATAATGAATGATTTTCAATGTGTATAATTATGATCCAAGACATATATGTCAATTGGATGTAAAAGTCTAATCTAAACATCAAGATCACTAAGCATGATGTTGTTGATGAAGATGACAAGACTTTATGCTTGTTGTAATATATCTTCATATATTTGGTAGTGATGGATGAAGATGGCAAAATCTCTAAGCTTGCTTGAATGGATGATCATGTAGAAAACTGCTTTCATTAATGAAAGTTAGAAGCATTATGATCAAGGGTTATTGGGGTTTTGATGACACGATTAATTGTGTTTTTACATTGTAAAAACTTGATTATAATGATCCCTAAATGTGTGGAAATATGTAGGAGAAAGATTGTGAAAAGAGATTAGTGAAAAATATGCAAATGGGTGGTATTTATAAAAAACACAAAACTTGGCCGTCAAGGCTATACGGAGGAATCATGTTTTGGTGATCCGTATGCCTATTTAGGTGGATCCGTAGGCCAATTTTAATTTTGTTAAAAAATCTTTTCAAATCTTTTCAAATCTTTTTCTTAGATCCTTAATGTACTTTAAAATCTGATTAGATATTGTTCTAGAAGGAAAATTAAGCTTAACATTAAAAAGGAAAGATTTGTAAGATATAAAATATCTTATAAGATTTTGTTTCCAAAAATGGTTAATCCTAATTTGTCTTATTCACTAATGCAATTAGTTATTATTAAGTAAATGATTACTTAAAAGCATTTATTTAGTGTTGATGTAAGTAAACTTACATGGGTTTATGCAAATGAATATTTTAGTATGCATGACAAAATAGGTTTTGCTAGTTTATAAAAATGTGTTCATACTTTGTATGAAATGCAAAACGAGGTTCAAAAAAGAATGATTGACCTTGAAAATACTAAGTGACTCTAAAAAGTATTTTAATCATTCTTAATGGTTTGTTAAATAGGTTGATCATAATGCAACATAACAAATATATTCGTACCTTTTGTTGAAGCATGAGTGGACTCGAGACGTTGAGAGGTGTTAATGAATGTATGTGTTGATGAGTTGTGGTCACGAGTAACTTGCGCATTTTACATTATGTATTACAAGTTACTTGTTTGTCATTATTTAAATCAAAGGGCTTGTTTAGTTTAAATATCGTAATATTTGCACTAATAATCTCCCCCTTTTTGACGATGACAAATATAAGTAAACTGTAACCTATAGTAAAATTTAAAAGTTACTCGTTTACACTTCCTTCTCCCCCTTTTGTCGAAGCAAAAAGGTGTGTGCTTCCTTCTTTGATCCTTCTTTGTTTACACTCTTCCATCCCTATTGTCAAAAAGGGCATGTCCTTGGAGTTAAACTTTGTTTCTCCTCAGAAAGGCGAGCTTGCATCATCCCTAGTGAAGTTATACTTCAATCTTCCTCGTCTAAACAACTCCGAGTTATCTTACTTTGATACTCTTGAGCTCCTCCTAGCTCATTGCACTCCTATGATTATTGACCTTAGTTACTATCGAATCCATTGATCAAATTTCTTACAAAGACTTAACATACATTAAGGGTTAGTTTTGTGCAACATAATATATATTATGAAGGAATAGGAGAAATGTATGACGAATGCGTGCATGCTTCTTCTTGACGAATGCTCCCCCTTATTCGATGCATCAAGGTATGATTGTAAACCTACAAATAAAGGTAAGGCAAAACTTGATTCTCCGTTGGACGAGTATATACAACTAAATGTATAAAAGATGCACTCGATAAGTGCTTGACGGAAGCTCCCCCTTGTTTGGGGCACCAAGGAATCGAGTTATGAAGGCGTACTACAAAACAAAGTTAGTAGACAAGCGCACATATATATAATGATGATTATAGCTATGTATATAAAAATAGATATACGAGAATTATGTTTAATCCTAAGGTTTAAAACTATGTTTAGGATTAAGTAGCATGAATAATAGATAAAGTGCTAAAAATTAAAACTCAAGAAAATTTGAATTTTGGCGTCTGGTGAGGGACGGATCTACCAAAAGCACAGATGGATCCACCAACTTTGGATCTGTCGATCCGTGAGACTCTCAAAAATGGGCAGACCCTATTTTTGCACCCAAAATCCAAAGCACTTAGCATGTAAACACTTAAATCATAAACAATAGCAATTAAGGGTCCTAAAAGGATAACATACCAAGTCATAAAGATGTTAAGTATCATGCAAGCGTAAAAAATAATAATCTCACATAGTAAGATAGAAAAAATATAGATCATGATGGTAAAAATACATATAGTAAGATACTATCGTGGAACATGATATGCATGTCTTAGGTATTAGTACTCTAAAATATGAACTCAAAATATTGAAAACAGAAATTGCTACATTGTTGGTAAAAAACAAAAACCTAAATAAAAAGAACCAAGACACATGCTCGATGATTAAGACTCAATTGACACCAAAACCAATCACACCAACTTTAATAAATGAGAACGGACTTCGTTTATTGATTGACACACCATTGTTATGAGAATGACTTCTTCCAAGTTGTCATTCGGATAAGGAATATCAGCGTATTTAGAACGACATGTTCCTTAAGATATCATTATCTACCAAATATGACGATTTCAATTCGGATAGACTTTCGTCAAGGTTGTATTGAGAGATTTCTAAATCCTTAAAGTTTCTTTGTTAAGCATTACGTATGCTTTTCATGTGTGAGGTGTTCTAAGAAAAAACATTGTTGTAAGACTTTGGGTCGAACTAAATGTTGACGATGAGGTGATTTGTTGAGAAGACATACTCTAAGTGTTGTTGGGAAATAGATTGTAACAGACTTAATACTGGTAGTATAACAGTTAAGTCTGGTAATAATAGTTAGTTCTGGTAGTATTGAGTTATACTGACCAATACTAAGTTAAGTCTGGCGCCGGTAACTAAGTTAGTACTGGTAGTCTTAGACCAGTACTTGTGTTAGTTCTGGTTATAGTTAGTTAAGTCTGTTCATAGTTAAGTCTGTTTATGTAATAGAATAGTAATAGTTATCTTAGAGATATCTTAGGAGATATCTTAGGAAAGGATATGTATTATCCTTTGACATGATTGTAAGCCCATTAGGGTTTCCTTGGTGTATTAAAAGGAAACCATAAGGCAAAATGTTATGAATACGTGATTGAGGAAAATCAATAGAAGCATTTAGGCGTAATGGCATTTAGTATTATTATTTTTTCTCTATTTTGTGTTAAGTTTCCGCTTAACACTTGATATTCATAGTCAGTGTCTTCTCATATAGGTTGATTTGATTTATCCTAGTTATCCTACTCGTCGTACAAAAGGATAGGTCAGATCCTATACCAAGGGACTACAAGTGGTATCAGAGCCTGTAGTGGAGTTTGAGAAAGGAAGAGATCACTAGAACCACAAACTACACTCTCCTACAAGATTCTTTACAAAAATGTCTTAATCTTGCTAATGATGATTTCTCACAAACATCTCAGTGATGAAGAATCAAAACCTGAAGATGCATCAGACAATGGTGTGCTACCTACACAATAACTAACAAGTGTTTCCTCAAACAACTGCTATCTCAAATATCAAACTCACAATTTGAGAAGGTGGAGTATGATTATATGGGTTTGGAGATGGAGCATTTAACTTAAGTACATTTACAATTGAAGTTATGAAAGGTAATCAGAATGGAAACTCCAGAAGAGAATTTCAACTGGGAAAGGTAGTATTGTTCGAGTTACTTTCACCAGTAACTGCTGCAGAGGATTCAAGCTGTTGAAAAGGGAATGGAAGGTAGAATATCTTGCTGATGGCCATCCCCTTTGAACATATGAGAAGATTTCATGGAATGGATGATGCCAAAAGGATCTGGGGAAGCCATCAGAACTAGGTTTGGTTGTAATGCAAACTTCAAAGAAATGCAGAAGGTTGTTTTCAAACAAACAGTTTGAAGCATTTAAAATTCCAATTTCTGAAAGGCTAGAATAGGGATATGACAGAATTTCAACAGTTATTTATCAATTGGAAGCTCATGGTGCTGAAAGTATCAACAGATAGATGCACAAATCATATAGTTTTAGTCTTAGCCCCCAGCATGGTCAATATGGATCAATGACAATGAGAAAAACTAATACAGAGATTGAACTTTATCTTTGATGATTGTACAATAACCTTAGAGTTTTTGAGCAGAAATTCAAGGTGCTTCAAAAAAATCTTCAAATGCTCAAAATTGTTGCTTTTGTTTCACAAGCTACAAAGTTGCATTACTAAAGTGAGTCTGGTTTTTATGGTGCTACAGTATTTGCAATCCTTCTACTTCTTCAACCCAATATCCTGAAAAAGAAGTTCTTGAGTTTTGCTGATGAAGTAATGATTCCCTCTTTGCAAACCATCAGAGGACTGGGACTTACTCATGAAGATCGGAACAAAATTGATGATGTAGACAATAAAATAAAATGGACTAAATTGGCAAATGCAAATGATTGCATTTTCGAATGAGGAAGTTCTATAAGAAAACAGGAAGGAGAGTTCCGAGTGGTTGGAATAAACCACACCTGTGGCTTTGACAAAAGAAATCTTGAATGCTTCAATTGTTACAACATGGTCACTTGTAGGGAATTGTACTGCAAAGGTGGACCACATGATGGAAATGAGAAGAGAGACTCACTTTATCAACATAAAGAAGGCTGGGACGCAAGAGTGTAATCAGATGGGTTTGCTGACAATGGATGATGAGGGTGATTGTCATAGAAGAAACATAATGAAGCTGAAGAATCAAATCATGCACTTATGGCTATCAGCTCAAGCAATGAGGTAACTTTATGTTCTAAAACTTGCATTGATTCATACAATACTCTTAAAACACTATGTGATGAAAAAATGAATCAGTTAGTGATAAGAGCACATATATTGTTATAGTCCAAGCTGTTAAGAGAAACTAGAAGCTCAACTTGTTAACTTTCAAAAACAGCAACTTTCTCTAAATGAAAAGCTTACATTTCAGGCTAATGAAATATATGAAAAAGATGAAAAGCTTAAAAGATATAGGAGAATAGGAATGAAAGCTGTCAAAGAAAAGGAACAATTGCAGAAAACATTAGATTCATGGAAAGATTCTTCCAAGAATCTTTGGAGATTAATTGCTTCTGGCATGAGTTCAAATAGTAAAGTTGGCTTAGGGTTTGAAATACAATCAAACAATGAGGTTCTAAGTTATGAGGAGGAAATGAACTTTTTTGTTTTTAAGTGTTCAAAAGAGGATTCAATAGGAAAACCTGTGTACAGTAGATTTACAAAGACTAATGATTTTAAAGGTGTTCTACATCCCTTAAGTGGAGATTATACTCCTAAACCATAAGAGGAAATTGATGAATTTTGTATGTGTATGGTAAAAGGGGTCCTCAAAAACCTGGAAATTTAGTGTTCTCGAGGACATTCTTCTGAGCATTCTACCTGTCAATCAAATGACAGTGAAGGATCTTGTGGAAATACCTCTGAACACTCTTTTGAGACTGAATTAGAAAGTTTAAGTGAACCGAATGAGATGTCTAAGTCAAGGTTGGAAGCAACTAATGAAAAAGATATTTCTGCCCCAAAATCAAAAGTAGTTGAACCTAGTTGTGTCTCACACATAAAAACTCCTAGGCAACCACTCAAAGATACAGAAACACATAAAGTTAATAGGAAGAATTGGAATGATATGATGGAAAGAGAACTAAGGGAAAGTTACTCTTTTACAAAGAAGAAATGTTTTGTTTGTGGTAGTCTCAATCACTTGATTAAAGATTGTGACTATTATGAAAAAAAAATGGAAAGGGAAGCTGAGGTTAAGAGGGTTGTTAATACTGGTAACAGGGTAAAAAAATCAGTATGGACAAATGCAAACATGATTAATCACTCAAATAAATTTGTTCCTAGATCAGTACAACTTAATGCTGGTAGGCCACAGTTTAATTCTGTTAGGCCTCATATTAATACTGGTAGGACAAATATTAATTCTGTTAGGCCTAAAGTTAATACTGTTAGTCCTAAAGTTAATACTGTTAGACCTAGACAGCCAGTACTTAACAAGACCTCAAACAGTTCAAGTCCCAAAAGACCACAGATGAATCAAATGAATCAAAGAAGGGATTTTTCAAAATCATATTCATCTGCAAGAAGACCCTTTGCAAAATCTACAACACAAATGGCTCATTCTAGTGCTATAATGGGAAGTTGGGAATCTATTGTTAAGACCTCAGCAAGTTATAATTGGAGGAACTCTAGACCAAACTTCAATTATAACAGTGGACCTACTTTTATTAGAACTGTGAATGCAAATGGTCCACAAGGCAGACCCAAGCCTGCAAAGGCCTGGGTCCCTAAGAGAAACTAATTTCTCTTTTTCATGTGCAGGAACATCCACTGAAGAACATGGTAGATAGAGGTATTTTTGATAGTGGATGCTCAGGGCACATGACAGGTAACAAGGATCAACTGGAGGATTTTGAAGAATTCAATGGGGGATCTGTTACCTTTGGATTGGATGGTACAAAGGCTCCATAACTAGTTAAAAGGAAAATAAACATAATAGTTGGTAATTTATAGATTTTAGATAGTGTCCAAATTGCAAAAGAACAAGGGCAGTATTTAACCTTTCCTCAATTATCTACAAATATGTGATAAGCAGCACAATGATCCTTTTACTGAAACTGAATGTCTTGGTTGTGTCATCTATTCTTAAGATGCCTGATGAAAATTAGACACTTCTAAAGGTCCCTATGAACATCACATATGTACAGTATTGATATGAAGACTCCTTCTCACACAAAAAGATATGCCAGTTTTGAGTTTTTGGTTTAGGGTTTAGGGTTTAGGGTTTAGGGTTTATGGTTTAGGGTTTAGGGTTTAGGGTTTGGGGTTTAGGGTTTATTGTTTAGGATTTTAGGTTTAGGGTTTACTATAAAAGTTTAATTTTATTCAAGTTTTCCCGCCAAAAAAACTCTGTTTTTTTACTATGAGGGTTTAGGGTTTAGGGTTTAGGATTTAGGGTTTACTATAAAAATTAAATTTTACTCAAGTTTTCCCGCCAAAAAAACTCTTTTTTAAACTATGAAGGTTTAGGGTTGATTGTTTAGGTTTAGGGTTTAGTGTTTATGGTTTAAGGTTTATGGTATAGTGTTAGGAATTATACTTTGAGTTGATTATGACAAAACATATTAAAGATGGAGGACCTACATGACAAAGCTGGAATAAAATTAATGCTGATTGAAGATTAGTCAAACAGTATTTAATGCTCAGCTAAAAGATAAAGATCAACATTAATGCTGATTGAAGATTAGTCAAATAGTATTTAATGCTAATTTATAGTTTCCTAATTTTATTTGATCTTATCTTGTCTTGTAAACCCTAACCCCTTTAGTATATAAAGAGGGGTAGGCGTCTAGTATTCATAATCCATCTTAGTTAGATCTCTCCAATAAGAGTCTAATAGTTAGCATAGTCGACTGATTAAAGTCGAATAGTTTATAGTTTATTAGTTTATGATTAAAAACCTTGTTCATAACATTGTTGTT
>BQNB010043494.1:2867-15367 GCA_026074375.1 Tanacetum coccineum | reverse complement strand
GAAGGTTTAGGGTTTATGGTTTAGGTTTAGGGTTTAGGGTTTAAGGTTTAGGGTTTACGGTTTAAAGTTTAGGGTTTAGGGTTTAAGGTTTTGGGTTTAGGGTTTAGGGTTTGGGGTTTAGGGTTTATTGTTTAGGATTTTAGGTTTAGGGTTTAGGGTTTATTATAAAAGTTAAATTTTATTCGAGATTTCCCGCCAAAAAAAACTATGTTTTTTTTACTATGAAGGTTTAGGGTTTAGGGTTTAGGGTTTAGGGTTTAGGGTTTAGGGTTTAGGGTGTAAGGTTTAGGGTTTATTGTTTAGGGTTTATGGTTTAGGTGTTAGGGTTTAGGGTTTACTATAAAAAATAAATTTTACACAAGTTTTCCCGCCAAAAAACTCTTTTTTTAACTATGAAGGTTTAGGGTTTATGGTTTAGGTTTAGGGTTTAAGGTTTAGGGTTTACGGTTTAATGTTTAGGGTTTAGGGTTTAGGGTTTAGGGTTTAGGGTTTAGGGTTTAGGGTTTATGGTTTAAGGTTTTTGGGTTTAGGGTTTCTGGTTTAATTAAAAAGTTAAATTTCTGATTCTAGTTTTCACGCTCAATACACAAACGTGTTTTTTTACTATGATGGTTTAGGGTTTAGGGTTTAGGGTTTAAGGTGTAAGGTTTAGGATTTACAGTTTAAGGTTTACTATAAAAATTAAATTTTACACAAGTTTTCCCACCAAAAAAACTCCTTTTTTTAACTATGAAGGTTTAGGGTTTATGGTTTAGGGTTTATGGTTTAAGGTTTAGGGTTTTGGTGTTAGGGTTTAGGGTTTACTATAAAAATTAAATTTTACACAAGTTTTCCCTCCAAAAAACTCTTTTTTTAACTATGAAGATTTAGGGTTTATGGTTTAGTGTTTAAGGTTTAGGGTTTACAGTTTAAAGTTTAGGGTTTAAGGTTTAGGGTTTAGGGTTTAGGGTTTGGGGTTTAGGGTTTATTGTTTAGGATTTTGGGTTTAGGGTTTATTATAAAAGTTAAATTTTATTCAAGTTTTCCCGCTAAAAAAACTCCATTTTTTTACTATGAAGGTTTAGGGTTTAGGGTTTAGGGTGGAAGGTTTAGGATTTACAGTTTAGGGTTTACTATAAAAATTAAATTTTACACTAGTTTTCCCGCCAAAAAAACTCTTTTTTTAACTATGAAGGTTTATGGTTTATGGTTTATGGTTTAGGGTTTAGGGTTTAGGTGTTAGGGTTTAGGGTTTAGGGTTTAGGGTTTAGGGTTTAGGGTTTAGGGTTTACTACAAAAATTAAATTTTACTCAAGTTTTACTAACAAAAAACTCTTTTTTTAACCATGAAGGTTTAGGTTTTAGGGTTTAGGGTTTAGGGTTTCTGGTTTAGGGTTTAGGGTTTAGGGTTTAGGATTTAAGGTTTAGTTTAACAATTCGCATTTTTAGGCCAATCATACGACTTATATTGTTCTAGTGTTTATTGTTAAACTTACATGCATTTACTTTTGTTTGAAATCACGTAGTTAAAACTCGTAAAGTATATGAATCAAGCCTTACATTCTTTATCTTTGTCCACAAATGATACTTACAATAAAATCAACATAATAAATAAACCTAACTCAAAAACTTATAATCCCCCTAGTAGCTAACAAATTTTCGTATACACTTTTCTTTTCCAATTCAGTAACTTTCAAAATTATGGGTAAAGATATAGAAAATTTATTTCCTTTATAACTCTTATAACCCATTGGATAAAGCCCATTTCCTTTTGTACAAATTTCTAAACCCACGTGATACTTGGATATATTCTCTTCCATACTTCGGCTCCCCACGCCTCCAAATAGTAAACACCTTTAATTTACCTGTACATTGACCATATATAAGCCCCAAAAATCATTGCCTTATAAGGATTTACACAATACCGTGATTCAAAAATGAGATACTATGCGTGCAAAGTTTTTGAGTATATATGGCCTCTTGCAAACCTAGAAGAAACACAGCAGGTTCAAACCGTCATATTAATATCCTCACTTTGGTTTCCTTGTGTTCCTTACATCTTTGCTTTCGACTCACATAAACCCACAAGCGTCATTCCATAAAATTCGTCCATATCAAACCCTAAGTTCCAGAAAACCTTAACTAGTTTGTTAGGTTTTCTTTCATTGTTTCTCTGGTCGAGCACATCCAGATAGCAAGACATTAAACGGGTTCGTAATCACAAAGGAGGTGCAAGCAATTGAATTATGTTTAGTGTTTGGGTTGTATACGAGAGGGGTAAAGAAAAGAATTAGGGTTTTTGTTGGTTAAGCTTTTCCACTTAGCCGAATATTGGTGAGTCTTACATTCATAATTTGTGCTATTCGTTTATATGCAAATCATGTCATTTAGATTTATTATGATTGAGAAATTTACTCCCTTAAAACTATCATGAACACGACCTCATTGCATGATTACTAGTTGCAAATATAGAAACATACACTTTTGTATCTTTCTGTAATAGAAACAAAGGGCTTAAATTTGTTAACTACTAATTTGGTAGAACTTTTGACCACGTGTTGTTACTAAGCCGTGTGGTAGACCTCTTTGTAACGAAATATAGATACTGAATCATAGTTAGCCGAATTGCAAGTTTAAAAGAAAAACATTTTTTTGTAAACCTTATGATGTATACGGGTTCATTGAGAAACCCGTATACAAACTTGACCCATGACAATTTCAAGTGTATCATTCGTTAACATGTTAAAAGAGTAGTGTTCATGCAAAATTCTAGTCTCTAACACCTTATAACGAAGCGGGAAATAAGCGTACAAATCTATTATTTTATGTATATGAAAACTGCCCGGTTGGGTCGGCTTTAGGCCTTGTTTTTAACCATGATAATGACCTCGGCCCACTAAACTTATAAAAGGAAATTTGTAGTAGACCTAGCCTAGTTTACAGAGGTATTTTTAGTTTGTCATGATATGGAGTAACGAACTCGAAAGGTGATCCTAAAGTTAGTACTGCTATTGCGTGATTCAACAGTTAATGTTGTTGGCAGAAAAGGTCGCGCACCCCTTGCTTTGGCTTCATTTTTGACCCATTTAACGACCTCGAATCACAAAACTTATAAAAGATAAATTGTAGTACATCTGGCCTAGTTTACAAAGGTATTTCTAGTTTGTTATAAAATTAATTAACGAACTCGCTAATTGAGTCTCAAGTTAGTGTCGTTCCAACAGTTAAAACTGTTGGCACAACGGGTCGCGACACCCTTATGTTTGGACACACTTTTAACCCTTTAAACAATATGTTTGGACAAAACTCAAATGACGAAAGTTGTAGGGGACATGGCCTAGTTTTCAAAACCACTTTAAAAGACATTTTGAAATTCAATTAAGCAGTGAAAAAGCTCAATGAAAAAAGTCCTTAGCTATTTTTTATGTTTTTGGTTTTTTATGAAAGTTAATATAAGCTGTAAGCCTCGCCATTTATAAGCTTTGAACTCTAATGATTAAACTATAAGTAATTAAGACAGAAATTTAAGCATAAATCTAAGGGCTTATACGCTCAAAAATTCCTAAATAAGCCAGTTTTAGTGCTCCAAACAGTTAACAAACAGTCCTAAAGGCTACTTTAAGACATGATTTCAAATAAAGCACAAAGGACCCTTGGATTATAGTATTATACTACTTTAAAGGTTATTCAAAGAACTATCTAAAGACTTTAACATAAAATGGATTTGAAATCTAAAATACAGCTATAAAAAGTTTACCTGGAAATGCTACTTGCCTACTGATTACACCCATTAAATATTTATTATTTATATATATTATTATTATAATATTTGGTCTTTTCTGAAGTTTTTCTTAAATAGACAAAATATTGAATTGCCGGCTAAAAACGCCCCACTTATTCAAACACGCTTTTCAATCAAAATTAAGTCTAGAAGGATCTTATTTGACCTAACATTACTGATACTAGAAATTCAAGAACTAATAGAACTAGATTTACCCTCTGATTTCTAGATTGAAAATGCTACAATGCTCTTTTTGTGCTGATGCAGTTTGCAATTAAAGTGAACAAATCTCCAATCAAATGTTGAGGTCAGGATCTTGATTTAAACAACTTAGAAAACCACTAAGTTAAACATTGAGAGTAAACAAATATAGAATGTTTTGAGTTTGAATTCAAAGAAAAATGACTTTTATACACATCTGCTATAATTCTACTTATAAACCTTTTGATTAAAACTATAAAAACTATTTATAACTTAAATCTTGTTTATCTCACTCATGAATATGAATAGAAAGTTGTATTCAGGGTAAAAAAAACTATAAACGTATATAAAATAGTTAGTATTTCATAAGCAAACACGCCTTAAGCTACTTCGAAATCAATTTAGCTTTATGACAATGTGAATTTAATGAAACAATGCACTTACCAGATAGTAGATAACTTAAATACAAAAATATGATAATATCAATAAGCAATAAGTCGCAGATTCAATTACGCAAACTAAGAATGCTAATTAATATTTTGGTTTTTTTCAGTATTTAAAGACAAATGATAAACAATTTTGAAGTAAGCTAACAATATGAACAAAGTAAAATTTTAACCCACTAAGATAAGCAAGAATAAGCCTACTCTCATAACTTAAATAAGTAGCCATTAAGCTATAAGCAGAATTAAGCTAGAATATTAGAAAGACAGCAAAGTGAATAGAGAGAAAAATGAAAGGAAGCAGGAATACATACCTCACTAAATAGAGGTGGGATCTGCTCGTAATAGAGCTTATAAATCAGCTTAAGTTATAGTAAGATTAATTCCTCAAGACTAGTCTAATACCTAAAGTTGGACCTCTAAGCACTAATGATCCTACTTAATTATAAGCACCATCCAATTCATTTAGAATTTAGGTATTCGATGAGCTTTTAGTAGCTTTAAGTGTTGTATGAGCTTATGAAAGTATATATGATTTTTGAAATATAGAGGCCAAGATTAGGTGGGAGACAAACAGATTTGAAAATAAACTTAAGATTTATAGATTTTACAAAAGGTAGTACAATATTGAACTTGAGTTACATAGACAAAAATGAATTGAAATTACATGAAAAGATGAAAATTACATAAGCTAAATTTAAAAAGCTACTAAAGAAAGCTACTTAAAATACTACTCACTAGAATATGATGGAGATGTGAGCATGGCTTGTATTTATAGGAGGAGTGGATGCTTTAGACCTTCTTCACACGTTCTTTATAGCTTTGTCATTCTCCATTTCATTTTTGCTCCAAATCTTTGGATATTTTTTGTGTTAGATACAATATAATTACATGGATTGCAGCGTGGCAATCCGTGTGTTAGAGGTTTTTGATTCTTGTGCGCTTGATTTTAGTGCAAATTCCATCAAGGCATGTTTGTAGGATACATACGTGTGGCATTCCTTGTGACACATGCACACCATGCTTCGTTACTACCTCATCGATATAAACTCTTACCAACTTCTCCATCTTATAATCTTTACGTATAGCCAAAAAATGGGCTGACTTAGTCAGTCTATCGACTATTACCCAATTTATATCATACACATTACTAGATCTTGGCAACTTCGTAATGAAATCCATGGTTATTCTATCCCACTTCCATTCGGTTATCTTCGGCTGTTGTAACAAACCCGAAGGTATTTGATGTTATTTGGGCTCGGGATAGGTTAAAAGGATTTATAGTTAAAGAATTAACGATTGTTAGTTCTTTATTAACAAAGGACTAACGGTGTTATGAATTTAAGGGCTTTAGGTGAAAATGTTTTAACATTTAAGGGCTCATTTGGGATTTTAAGGGTTTTGTCTTTTTATGGGTTAAGCAATGGTTGACCAAGGTTAACTTGTTAACCTTTGCTAGAAACTCCCGACTCTTGTGTACTTTATCCATCTCGTGTTTGTGTTTTTCCAGTTTTGGCCGTTTTCTTATGATATTTGCAATATCCGTACCTACACATCACAAATGACAAAACAAGCAATATACAAGCATAATTTGCACCATTTGTTCATTTTAGGGCCATTTTTGGTATAAAAAAGGATATGTGATTTCTCACATATCAAAATTCCCCAAACTAAGTGATTGTCGTGTCGTCACGCAATATTATATGCTCTAAAACTTATGCTCTAAAAACCAAATACCTCAATAACCTCCCCAAACTAAATCTTTTGAAAGTAAGCTCAAAGACTTTTGTGAGAGAGTTAGAAAATCACTAAGTTATAAAACACTACAATTTTTGCCAATTTTTCAAAAACTTTTTTTTTTTTTTTATTATTATTATTTTTTTTTTTTTCCTAATTTACAACTTACAACTTATTCATTGTGTGACATAATGTATTGCTTTCATTATTCATTGATAACTTTTAGGATCACGAAACAAAATATCACTAAAAGTGTCCAATGGATAATTCATCGTCCACGACTTTCACCTCTCAAGCCAAGTTAAAATACAAGATCATTGCAATATTAAAGTTATGATGCTAACACTATCTCTTTATATTACTCTATTTTTGTGTACTTACTTTTCCTCCCTTATTTCCTAATTTACTCTAGGATTTATTATTATTATTGGTGACAAATAAATTATGTCCTTATTAATAAAGTAAACCCGGTTTAGACCATTAATAGCTTGAAATCCTTTCCTAAAGAGACGATATGGTGAGAAGAAGGTCCACATTAAGGTTCTAATTTTGCATGATTTAGGGGTTATCCTTTTTATTTCATCCGAAACAACTCTACTACGAGTCTAGAGACGGAGGCTTTATTTAGATAACCCTAGAGTCAAAATTCGACTTTATTATTATTATTATTGCAATATTATTAAACCTCGGTCCTTTAGAAGGCTGCAACATCGGTTGTGAGCCGGCAAGATGCAACAAACATATTCGACATGGTAATTTCCTTGACCCTTTTAGAAGGCTGAACATCGGTTGCTGGGCCGGCAGATGCAGGAAACTTTTTTCAGTCTCCGGATTATTATTACTATGTGCCTTATTTAGAAGACTATCACATCGGTTGTGAGTCAGCAAGAGTAGTAAACTTTTATCATCCACAGTATTTTTTATTATTATTATTACCTCCACCCTTTAAACGACTATACATCGTATGGAGCTCGACTATGATCCGAAGTCTTATTTCAGGCTTGCGTTTTTTTATTATTATATTATTAATAGCCAAATTTCAAGTCCTGAGGTTTTTAATCATAAACTGCTACTCGGTATCGCGAGCGACCATGTCCAGGTGTATATTTCACATAACAACACTGGACAAAACCTTGATATGTACCTTACTTTCACCAGAAAGAATCTCTACTAAGTGATTTAACCTAAAGATATCGCAATAACCAAAGAACACTTTATTTATTCAATAATTTTTAACGTTTATTAAGCTGATGGTGCAAAAGCCACAATTAAACATATTTTGAGCTTAATGAAATCCAACAATGCTATGTTCAGCATCAGATCCTTATTTTCTTCTCTATATGATCTTGTTCTTCACAATTTTAAATGTCTTAATAAAAAACTCCGTGAATATTGCCTAAGATTAAGTCGGCACTTTAACAAGTCATTAGACTGGTAACTATCTCAAATATAGTAAATCGAACTTCTGCATATTTAAAAATCTAATTATGGGAAACTTGCAAAGTCTTGACTTTGTTAAGCTAGACTTGCGTTTTATAGCTCCTTGTATAAAAGATTAGCAAAATCAATCTATTTAAAGTTAAGGAGAAAGCTAAGATATAAAACCGGTCGTGTCAAAATTTATTTTTCATTCTCACCAACGGAAAGCCTACATTCGTGTCAACTATTTTCTATTTTTCAACTAACATATTTTTTTTATATGTGAAAATTAAACTCGATATTAAAACTTAAAAATTTAAAATTTTTGTGGGAAAACAGGGTACGTGAGAACAACGGGCAAATGGTAGTAAGTTCCATATCGAAGAATTTTACTACCCCATATATAAATTTTATCTTGTCCTCAACAATGTTTCCTAGTCTAAGGCTTATAACCCCATACTAGAACTCAAAAAGTCGAATGCATAATCCGAGCATGGAGAAAGTATCACACAAATCTTAAGCCGTTTATCAAGTATGCTAAAAGATAGATGTTAGTCGATAATAATCTAGGATATCGGATTTCCCCAAACTAATGGCAATCAAAGGCTAGGAAGCTCGAGTGGACCGGGACAAAACACCGAAACACGTGAGTATGAGAAATATTTTGGGTCATTCCTATCAAAATATCACAAGTAAAACACAAGAAACGAAGAGTACAAGCCTCCTCACATCACAATAGAAATAAGAAAGAAGAAAAATGGATAAGCATGGGGTGCCTCCCACGAAGCGCTTGTTTAGGGTCACTAAGCTTGACCCAATCCCCGAATTTCCATTTGTCCTTAGGCTGAGGTTGTGATCCGGGATAACATTTATGGTACGTCCCTACAAAGTAGTGCTTAATTTCGATGTACCCGTTCGCTCTGAAGGTTTGGCCGGAGTTTTGGCATGAGAAATCGTGGTGCATAGGGCTACACGTTGGGGCCAATGGTGAACGGTCGGACCAACGGGATTTTAACTTGCCCGAGAAAATCTTCAATCTAGAGTTAAAGAGGAGGACTTGATCATCGACGTTAAAAACGCGGTTTTTGATCTTTGAGTCATAGGATTCTCTTTGTTTTCTCTTTATAGATCAAAGAGTTTTCATAGGCATGATCACGAAGTTTATTTAATTCATTGAGTTGAACTTTTACGGTGTATCTCCTTCGGTCTCAAGGTCAAAGTTTGCATGCGTCAGGCAGTAGGCTTTCGTGCGCGAGCGTCGATCGGTAGATGACATGCCTTTCCGTACATGAGCTTGTTTGAAGTACACCGTGGGTGTTTTGTATGCGGTAGAAAGGCCCATATAGTGCGTCATTATTTAGCGACAAGAGGCACGGTTTCTCACCTATGGTTCTTTCAAGAATTCGTTTCAAGCCACGATTGGATACCTCAACTTGCCCACTTGTTTGTGGGTGATACGCGGTGGAGAGACGGTGAGTAACTCCGTATTTAAGCATGACCTTTGCAATTGGTCTTTGCTAAAATTGGGTTCCAACGAATTCAATTATGGCTTGCACCGAGGGGCTACCGAATTGGGCGAAGATAGATTAAGAAAATTTGGTAAACAAATTCGGGCGTAGTTGGTGGGGAGCGCTTTCGTTTTTCACCATTTAATCAAAGTAGTTGACCGCTTCGAGTATATATTTGTTCCCTCGTGAAGGACCGGGAACGGCCCCAATGAAACTCGATGCCCCTAAGTCAAAGAGATTTCGGCAAAACTTGATGGTTTTTTGAGGCATTTCATCACGTTGCGAAATTCTTCCTTGACGCTGACAAGTGTCACAACAGGTGACCAAGTCATGGGCATCTCGATAAATCATGGTCCAATAAAATCCTGAGTCAAAAACCTTTTTGGCGGTGTAGTTGGCACCGTAATGTCCCCCGGTGGGTCTACTATGGCAAGCTATGAGGATGTCAATAGCTTCTTGGCCTGCAACACACCGCCGGATCACTTGATCCACACATATTTTGAACAAATAAGGTTCGTCCCAAAAGTAGTGTTTAACATCCTTGAAAAACTTGTTTTTTTGTTGGGACGACATCCCTTTAACAATGAAATTCCCTGCGTGGTAATTTGCAAAATTGGCAAACCACGAGGTACTTGAGTCACCACGAAAAGTCACCATATTAAGTGTCTCGAGAGGAAACTTTTCATTTATCTCCTTTGGGTCGAGCACATTTTCATAAGGATTTTCTAATCGGGAAAGATGATCGGCCGCGAGATTCTCGGCTCCTTTTGTGTCAATTACTTTGAACTTGAACTCTTGAAGGAGGAGAACCCACCGAAGCAATCTCGCCTTGGAATCTTTTTATCAAAACAGTATTTGAGGGCGGAGTGATCCATATACACTATGCTTTTGTTCAAGATGAGGTAAGACCGGAATTTTTCAAAGGCATACACCACGGCTAACATTTCTTTCTCCGTTGTGGTGTAATGCGATTCTGCCTCGTTCATTGTTTTACTAGCATAGTGTATAGGCCTAAAGTGTTTTTCATGACGTTGCCCCAAGACTGCACCTATGGCAAAGTCGCTTGCATCGCACATAAGCTCAAAGGGTAGGTCCTAGTCGGGGGCAATCAAGATTGGAGCTTTGGTAAGTTTTTTCTTTAACATTTCAAAAGCTTGAATACATTTATTAGAGAAGATGAACGGAGTATTTTTCTCAAGAAGATGAGTCATCGGTCGGGAGATTTTGGAAAAATCCTTAATGAACCGTCGGTAGAAACCGGCATGACCGAGAAAACTTTGAACACCCTTGATGGTGGTGAGATGAGGTAACTTAGCAATCACATCGACTTTGGCTTTATCAACCTCAATCCCTTTTTTGGAAATCTTATGGCCAATGACAATGCCTTCTTTAACCATGAAATGACTCTTTTCCCAATTAAGACAAAGATTGGTGTCTTCGCCTCCTTTACAGCATTTGTCTACAACGAGAGTGGCAATTTTCGATTGATTCTCATTCTTCCATAGATCCGAAAAGTCGTCCATGAAGACTTCCATCATTTTTTCGATCATATCATGAAAGATAGCTATCACACACCTCTGGAACGTGCCCGGTGCATTGCATAAGCCGAAAGGCATGCAACGGTAGGCGAACATTCCGTAAGGACACGTGAATGTTGTCTTTTCTTGATCATGAGGGTCGATGGGAATTTGAAAGTAACCCGAGAAACCATCGAGAAAACAATAGTACTCGTTTCCCGCTAATCTCTCGAGCATTTGATCCATAAACGGTAGTGGAAAGTGGTCTTTATGGGTGGCTTCATTTAACTTTCGGTAGTCAATGCATACACGCCATCCCGTAACCAATCGAGTAGGAATTAACTCGTTTTCATCATTTTCAACAACGGTAAAGCCACCTTTTTTAGGTACGCAATGTAGAGCTTGCCAAGGGACGGATCCGAGATCGGAGTAAATTAATCCGGCATGAAATAGATCTTTCAACCTCCTTTTTTGATGACATCGCTGGGATTTTCGGATTCACACCGTATTTGGGTTGATCAGACGTTTGTTGTCCTTTCCATAGAATCTTGTACAGTAACAAAAATTCCGGGTTAATACCCTTAATGTCGGAGAGTTTCCAAGCGATGGCTCGCTTGTGTGACTTCAAAACCTTTATGAGAGCGGCTTTTTCCTCGACACTCAAGTCTTTAGCAATTATGACGGGTAACTTGTTGTCACCTTCCAAAAATGCGTATTCGAGATGAGGAGGTAAGTCCTTGAGTTCGACTTCAGGAGGTTCATCAATTGAAGATTTATCATTCTTAGCTTCACAAACTTTGAGTTCTTTTCGAATTTCAGGCAAATAGTTTCCTTGAGTGGGAGGGGGTAATGATGGATCATCATTGAGAAATGATTCAAGAAGAAGAATGTCCCCCTCCGGGTCATAATAAGAGTCATCAACTTCCGGTGAAGTTGGATCATCTTCAAGAGCGAGGAAAGCATCGACTTCCTCGAGAAGAAAATCACTATCCCCGAAGGGAGTGAGAGTCGGAGAAGAGGTAGAAACGATAGAGTCATAATAAGAAGTAGGATTGCCACTCGCGATCACATTGGAGAAACCGAGAACTTCTTGAGAATACTCCTTACAAGCCATTTCAATGACGTCGATTAGGTTTGTCGTTATATCATTGTAATTAGAGGAGTATCTCGAAGTTTGGTCAATATTGAATGTTACGGCTTCTTTTCTGACACGAAGAGTTAATTCTCCTTCGTACACATCAATCAAAGCACGTCCGGTCTTTAAGAAGGATCTCCTGAGAATTAGGGGTACTCGGGGATCGGCATCAAAGTCTACGACTACAAAGTCGGCCGGGAATTGGAACTTTCCTACTTTTACGTCGACATCTTCGGCGATACCGATCGGTTGGGTAATCGAACGGTCCGCAAGTTCAAGAGTCATACAAGTAGGAGTGAGCTCCGGAAGAGAAAGCTTTTTCCACACGGATAATGGCATGAGATTTATGCTAGCGCCAAGATCGGCCAAGGCTAAGCACTCATCCATTCCGGGAAAATCACACGGTATGAGAAATTTGCCAGGGTCTCTAAGTTTTTCGGGTAACTTGTTGAGGATGACCGCCGAGCAATGCTCATTCAACGGAGTTCTAGCCATTTCACTTAATTTTTCTTTGTTTCCAATTAAAGCTTTAAGAGTCGAGGCAAATTTTGGCATAAGAATCAAAGCATCCGTGAGGCTAATTTCGAAACTCAAATCTTTAAAGATTTTGTAGAATTTCTCAATTTGGTCGTTAGCTTTTTCACGGCGCCTTTCATCATTACGTCTCGAAGGATACGAAATCGATGATTTTGGGTTAGGCATCGGAGCACTAACGGGAGCAACAACGGGCTCAGAATTTGGTACATGAGGTTGATCTTGGACAACCGGAGGTCGGACGTC
>BQNB010043493.1:2491-45478 GCA_026074375.1 Tanacetum coccineum | reverse complement strand
ACTTTAAACATATGTTTAAACAACTTAAACAGAATTAAAAAGGCTTAAATTATATTTCAAATTTTGACAAATGTAATTTCATAAGAACTCTTAACTTTTTATATTAAAAACAGATAAATTACAACATAAAGCTTTAAATAAGCTGAGTTACACTTAAATGATTAAAAGAAAAGACTTGGAATTGAAATTAAGCTAAAACATAAAAAAAAGGTGTGTGGTTCTTCGGCTTGGTCTTGGCTCTTTTATAGAAGTCCTTTGCCCTTTCTTTGTGTTGGGATGTGTTAGCTGTGAGAGTACAAAGTCCCCAAGGCAATCCTAGCCTTCCCTTTGTCTTGTCTTCATCTCAACCATTGAAGGGGGTGCTCGGGTTGTGTGTTTTGACAGGGAAAGGGGTTATAAGGGTCAATAGGTTGTGGGAAGTGGTAGGGGTGAGCTGGGAGAGTACTTGGGAGGTGGTTTTGGGCGTGAAACCGTGGGAAATGGGGGTTTGAGGTTTTGGCGGGTACGATGGTGGTTGCAGGTTTAAAAGAAGTGTTTGGAAAAGATGCAATACTAGTCCCTCAACTCTCTTTCTCTTTTCATTCCTATCTTGGCCCGAAATTTAGTTATTAAACCAAGTTTCAAAAGTGACAGCTTAAGTCCTTGTCGTTTTATAACAAAAGATTTAAAAGAGTTTTGGCAAATTGCAAATTTGGTCCCTGCTGTTTATTACTAAAAGGGAATAAAAGAGGTTTTGGGAATTTGCAAAAATGGCCCTTGTGTTTGTATTTTTCTATTTTCCTTATAAAACAACTTTTAAAACTTGGCATTTTTGGCCCCTTTTCTTTATTTTTTCATTTTTAATTATAAAACAAAGTTTTTAAAATTTACATTTTTGGTCCTTATGTTTTATAAAAAAGGATTGTGGGCTTTTGTTGGGCTTGGGTTTGTATTGGGCCCAATTGAGTGTGTCTGGGCCCAATAAGGTACAGGTTTGGTTATTGGGCTTTTTCAAGCCCAATAAGGTTATGAAGTGGGTTTTGTGTGTACAATGGCTGAGATTGGCTGTAACTGGGCTAGGATTGGGCCTTCAAAGTCTTCACAGTCTTTGTCAATTGCACACAAATGGGCTGTTGAAATTGATTGAGGGCCCATTTGGTCTTCACAGATGGGTTAAGATTGCATTCAATAGTATTCTTCAGTTCCGGCTCCGGTTTGACTGCTGATTCTTCTGTATTGACTCTGACTTTGGCATTTTTGGACTTTGGCCTTGATTTTGCACAGTCTTTTCCATTCCATGCTCAGTTTTGTCATTTTGGCTTGGTTTTCTGTCTTTTTGATGATATCCACTTCCTGCACAATACAAATGCAAAACAAACATATATTTGGCAGTTTTTGTCTGTTTTTAGTCATTTAAGCTCGTTTTTAGAGGTAAAAGATATGTGTAATTAAACACTTATCAACCAGCTTATTCAAACAAGCTGGTAACTTCATTTTATTTTTCATTGAACCAGCCTTCTTCAAACTACTTTTCCCTATTTTTTCTGTAGAGACTAGTCGAGGTATAATACGTATACTTATAATAACTAAAGCCACGCGAATAATAAATAGGTGTATTTATATTAATACTTAAACACGTGTATACTTAAAAGGATATAGTCGGTACATCTTACCCAGTACAAACGAGGGAAAGACCAAAACAATAAACATGACCCTACCACACAAGTTGATAACAGAATATGAAAAAACTTGCAAATTACTATAGTTTATACACAAGTCCGTGGAACGTTTATTCACCTTCATAGAGGACTACTTCTAATGTATTTTATAGCCCCATGTTTTTACTAGTATCCAAAGATTTACAACTTTTGGGTTAGAGAAACACATTGTTTTTTAAAGCAGAATTGTGATTCAAGTTAACATTATATCATGATTACGTGTTTTGCCTACGTAGCGTAACCCAACTGTGCCCCCCCCAATTAATCCAAAAAGATGGGAAACTGTCAATTAAACTTTGTGTGAGCGCGAATGTTTATAAAAATCGATCTATTTGGGATTAGTGACATCCCCATCTGGGTGGAGAAGCTCTCACGGTGTGTCACAAGTAACCAAACATAAGATGTATAGCCATGTCGGATTTGGATGTTTGCGGGTTAGAAACATTCATCAAGGCAATGTTGGAAATTTATATGCAGAATCATTCATGACGAGCTCAGTGTCATGAGCTTTATGGAAAAGAAATTACACTTTGTGATATTTTGCATCTTGCACTATCATACCCATGTGAAGATCTTGCGATCCTTTATTATATTTACATAAACCAATGACTTCACCTACGTTTATGTTGACGTTTTGCTGACCAAAATAACTAAGAAACCATTTCAAAATATAAAACGTGAAACTAAAGTTTTGGAGCTGATACATAGTGATTTGTGTGATTTGCATGCTACTCCCTCATTAGGGAATAAGAAATACTTTGTGACATTTATTGATGATGCTTCTAGGTTTTGCTATGTGTATTTATTACATACCAAGGATGAAGCATTAGGCTAATCCGTAATCATTTAGAAAGAAAGTAAAGTACTTGCATCCATAAGTTAAATTAAGCAATGCATCTCACCCCGATATTTATAAAATAGTGATAAACAAGTTAAAGCGGGGCTAAAAACTCACCTCAAGTAAAAAGTGTTATTTTAGGAAAATCAACAAATGAAATCGTCCTAACAAGGGCGGCACGCAACCTATTTAATTATGGGTCTATTTAGAATAATGCAAGCGAAATAAAATGATGCACTATATTTTATAACGTTATATCACCATCTAATAGTTTGCGTGTTAGTTTTATAAATCAAAATGATGTTTACATCAAGTTCGCCACTTAATATATAAGTATTTACATTTTTAGTATTTTCCATATAGTCACCTTAATTATAGTCTAATTCGTTTATAAAATAATATTTATAAAGTTTTTGGCGCGTATAAATATTATATAAGTGTTACTACTATATTTGTTAAGATTTTTATAGCTCAAATGGGCCCGAAAACAATCGAAAGCCCTAAATAAAAAATCCTAACAGCAACTATTATTTAGTAAAATATGTGCAGGAAACTTGTTAACTTTTTAGAAAAATAGTCCAACTTTAACGGAGTGTATCTCCTTCGTTATAGACATTCATGACTCGAGAAACGACTCTTACTTTAGAGAAAAATCATTCCGAACAAGTTTTCTTTTATACTCTTTAGCCGATTTGGATCCAAAAGGGGTCAAAACCTCAATTTAAAAACTAGACAGAATGTCCGAAACATTTACAAAAGCTGTCAAAATATTTGTTTTTTGTCAAACTTAAATCAGCTATAACTTCTTCGTTATAAGTCTGTTTTCGCGTTCTTTATATCAAAATTTGTGTAACGACATAAGCTAACATATTCTTAGAGTTTTAACTTGTCTAAACATTTTTAAACCATCCCTATAACCTGAACTGTTTCGGACAGTTTGTATATACTTCCTAGTATACTAATCTAACTTCATTCACAACAAAAAATTATTCTAACTTAATCCCTTCATCCACGTTCACAATTATTCACCACAACTATAATTTCAATCTATCTTAATCCCATCCACCACTTGAACAATATTAACTAATATTTCAAGAACAAGAAATTAAATGTATAACTAAACTAAGCTAGTTTATAAATTACCAATTTAACAACAAGTCTAATATTTTAGCAAGTAACTTATGAGATGTCAAAAATAAATATTTATAAGTGTATGAACATGTCTATTACTAATTTCTGCATGTTCTTGCAAGTATATAATTATAAGACTTTTACTTGTTTTTCTTTGTAAATCTTTAAAAATAACAACTAGTTGGTGATATAAGATGATAATTATGATGTTTATAACAAAATATAGGAAATGAAAGTATGAGAAAGATTATAAAACCTTGAAGATGAAGTATGGCAAGGTTAGTTAGCTTAACACCTAAATCAAACCTTGAAATGTGTTTGATTATAACTAAACCATTTAGAACTTCTTGTAAATCACTTGAAAAATATCAAAAACAAATTTTTTCTTGTTTCTCTAGTGTTGGCCGATTAGTTTGGTATGTGGGTGAAGAGAGAATGTGTTTTTCTTGACTTGGTGAATTATGGTCAAGATGCTAGTTCTTAAATAATAAATCAAGCATGGTGTTTAGTAACTGTTTATTATAAGGAGACAAAACATAAATGACTAGTGATGAGAGTGTATGTGTCGTGTGAAGAGGGGGAAGAAAAGAGAGTTGCTTGTTACTTTGGTATTACACACCAGATCTTGTGTTTTATGCATGGTTATCTGATGTATGTCGTTGTTCAACGCGTTTATCAAATAAACCCTCAGATATATAATATATATATTTATAAAATACATATACGTATACGCAAGCTAAGTATCATACAAATTATTCCTAGGAAAGAATAAAAAGTAATCAACACGGGTATCGTTTTCCTCTAAAAGTTCATAATGCAAAACGTAAGCGTTTTACGTTAACTCGCAAAATAAAATATGAAAATTTTTAAATTATCTTCGTAATAGTCGTACAAAACATATTTGATGTAAACCTTATATTTGTTTGATGCCAGTTTACGTTTAATGTTGTTTTTAATTTATGCGATTTAACTTAACGGTTATAATTAAAAGTAAACACGTAAAGGTTCAAAGTAAATAGTTTTGAGTTTATTGACGTAAAATAACCTAAAAATGTGGATTGTCACACTATCACGAAGAAAATTTGAGGCGAAATTGAATTTATTTTTCCTTTGCAAGAACTAGTACGGAAAGCACCTTCGATGGCGAAAAGCCATCTAGTACTAGCAATCGGATCAAGTGTTCCATCAAATTTGAGCACATCACATGCTGTGAAATCACGGTAGGTTGCCATCTCATTCCTAAAATTGTTCATAATCCCTCCTTTCTTAAACTCCTTTAACTCTTTTTGGACTACTTCTTTAAGATTGTCTATTGTTTGGCTAATATAGTAAGGCATCGCGTTCTTAATGGCCTTTCCTACTTGCCTCGATATCATTGAGCTTAAGTCTTTTGTCTCCTTATCCGTGAACCTTCTAAAGTTGAGGTCCTCAAAACTAGAGGAAGACCCATTATCACTACCACCATGATCTGCATCACTAGCCGAAGGCCCGACTTCTTTGGAAGTTAAACCTTTTAAAACTTCCTTATGACGCGCATTCACCATCTTTTCTTCTTACTGAAAATAAGAATTTAAATTATCAAACACAAAATCATAGGCTTAGTCAATTTCATCAATAACATTTCAAATTCATACACTTAACCAATCCTATGCTTGCCGTAAGTGCATAGTCTCAATGATTCCAATCATACATATGCATTATATTTTTATCACTACGGTGGCCAAGCGTAGTCATAAAGATACTCTACACATGTATTTTCGAAAGTCACATAAACTATACACACACAACCTACACTATTACTAACGCGCCTACAAAGTCTAAGTCTAGGAAATCCTAACTGACATCGTAAATCTCTTAGACCAAGGCTCTGATACCAAGTTGAAACGCCCTTTTAACGACTCTAAAATAACCAAAAATTTAATCTTTGATCAAACACATGACCCAGAAAAGACCTTCTGTCATTCTTTTATAAACTGGCCAAAATCAATTACCATTCACTTTTTGAAAGTATTTTTATATGAAAATAAGCTCGAATACCTTCGAAATGGCGGGTGGCACGCTTTCTAACTCCTTACGGTTTATTTTATACGAAATTCCAAAGTTCGACAAAATCTGCCAAATCAATCCAGTCGGGCGGCAAAACAGCCACGCCGGGCGGCTGATGAGAAGGCGGGCGGCAAAACAGCCACGTCGGGAGGCAAAATATTTCTGGTCACCCAGAACATATTTTTTTGACACTTTTTCCGAAAAACTAACTTCCTGAACTCGTCATTTCACGAAACCTTCCAGAATCTTTTATAACAACATAAAGTTTATAAAAATGTAAAGTTTTGACATTTACATTACACGGATACATGTTTTACCAAAATGGGTAGAATTTGCTAAACGCTCCAAATGACATATTATGCAAATTAGTAAGCAACATACATACACTTACTTAATGAAAGTGCGTCACGTATTACTATAACATCTAAAACATAACCATACGAGTTTACTACCCGTAGTATTCAAAATAGGTAGGTTTGGTTAGTTACCAAACACCCCTTTAACACTTTATGCAAAATACACTAGCCACATCATTTTTAACATTCACTTAAACCAATTCAAGACTAAACATTAAACATATGAACCACATTGTGATGACTCCAAATTGAAGATGACCCAAGATTAAATACAAGAAAAAACAACAATCGACACTTGGGGCTTCAACGACTCCTTAATCCAAAGATGGTCTTCTACTTACCAAACCCAAAATGCTAACTTCAAACACTAACAAGCTAGCTTTTCTCCTTATTCTTGTCTACTCTACTCGAACCTACAAAACATTTATAAACTTTATCCGTAAGCAAAACGCTTAGTAAGTATATGACATAAACTACATTCATTAAACTATAACTAGTGATCAAACTAATTATAATACATCAAGGAGTACATTTATTAAATTAAAACATACATTTCACAAGCATATAATTATGCTAACATTTAACATTTACTAGCATTGGATTCAAGCTACATTACATTCATAACTCCTTGAAACATTACTTCATAATACATCATAATTTAATAAAATTGACATTATGATAACATCAACAAGTTTAGTCAATATACTTACCTTGATTATGCCTCTAATTTCCTACTTGAAAATCAAAGCTTGCCCCTTCTTTGCTTCTTATAGGGGAATTAACCCTAATAGTAACTAATTAGTATTTAGGATCATAAATTAACAACCTTTACTCATTATACCCAAAATTCATTACATAAACCCTAATTTTCAGATTAGATAATTACTTACTTGATGTGAGGACTGCAATTAGAGACTCCTATTAGCTTGATTATCCTTTCCTCCTTGTTCAATTTCTCCAATTTAAGAAACCCTAGATTTTTTCCTCTTTTCTTGCTTAAAGTCGACACAGACTCACCCACACAAATGCTTATAAATTCTGGAGAATGCCATACTAGGACTAATATTGATATTTAGCTAATTTAGTTTACCCTTTTAGCAAAACTAGCCCGTCAGGTCTCATTCTTTCTAATTTGAGCACTTATCTTTTAACCGCTTAACACTTATATATTTCTAACTTATAACTTTACCATTTTTTTATAAAATGCATTCTAAAAAATTTAATATTATTATTTATATTATAAAATAATATCTCATCGAGCTACGATGTTACACTTTCTTTGTCAGAACTTCTGATTTCATTACGTGAGTTGCTGCTTTCATTCAGTTGTTTTGACGATGTAACATAGTCATCTGTGCTTTCTTTAGCACAAACTATCATCCATCTCTATACCCTCATTGACCAAACTAGCATCTAATGCTATACCTTCAGTGCTCAAATTAGCCTCCAAAGTTGTAATCTCAGTTACCAAACTCTCTTGCTGTTGTATATCTTTTTCTTTCAGTCGTTTTTCAATCTCCTTTATTGCTTAAACTTCACTTTCTTTCATCCATAATTCTCTATATTTAAGTACTCTTTCATTAATAAGCTTGTCCAGTTCATTCAGGTACCGGAGTAAATTACGTCTGTAAGTTTCAGGTTCGTATCTCGTATAATCTTTGAAGTTCTTTTGCCAGCTTTTATTGTGAAAATCCGAAGCATTCACCTCTTTGAGTCAAAAAAATTTCTTGAACGGTGTTCTGAGTACATCAAGACAAGTCTTTGGATTTGATGAATGAAGATTCTCTCTTTCAAGTTGCCATTGTAGTTGATTCAAATTGTGGTACATCTTCACTATGAAAGTCTCATACTCTTCTTGGAAGAATATTCGAAATGAAATTTCATATGGTCTTATGTTTCTACCCACTGAAAGGCTGTTATTATGGAGAAATTCAAGGTGTATCTTGAGCTCTTTAAACCAATCCATGCAGTTGGAGTGCAATTGCCTTTCTTCGATTTGCATTTGTTGCAGTTCTCTTCTGAATTTGAACTTGAGGATTCCATTGAATTCTGATGTGTGAAATTAATTTGTGGATCTTAAGTAGATTAAGTGATGTTATTGTGTTTTGTTTTTGAAATCGTTTGGTAACGTTTGCTTGATTAAATCGAATTGTAGCTTTAAAAGGACTAACAGTGCAAAGTATTTAAACGAAAGGTTAACTAAAAGTAATGGTATGACAAATAAAAACTAAAAATGAAAAATGTTTGAAAATTAAAGGTTAATATTGAATTTTTTTTCTTAACTAAGGACTAAAGTAAAAGTAATTAAAAATAAAGGTTAAAAATTGAGATTGATTTAAAACTAAGGGCAAGAAGTAACCATGTTTATTTAACTAAGGCTAGAAGATAAACTTTTAGAAAACTAAGGGTTAAAGATGAAAATTTTAAACAATTTAAATTATATTATTAAAATGAAAATCATGTACGTAGACCTTCTTCTTCGTTTAAATTATAATGTAGGAATAGGATTTTAGGTATCGATTCGGGATGATTCAATAAAAATCTAGCACGTCACGATGATGTACGAAGGATCGCGATGCTATTGAGTATAGTTATAATGTCCGCGAACGATGAAACTCGAAACTCGAAAAAACCTGAATAAAGAAGTTTAATCGCGAAACAGAAGCTTGCTAAACCGTGAAAGGAATGAAGACAAATCGCCCTAGGTTAGACTACTCAAATCGCTGCATGTCTTGGTCAAATCGCTAGAACCTACACGTATCAAATCGCTAGACCAAAAGCTGTATCAAATCACTAGAGAAAGAATATCAAACCGCTTGAATTTGTTAAACAAATCGCCGCAAACTTAGTATTCAAATCGTTGGAAAAAAAGACCGTATCAAACTGTTGGAACAAACCCTATCAAACCGCTAGACAGAGTAGGATCAAACTGATGGCTTGCGAACCCATACCGCTGGACAATAAAGAACCAAATCGTTGGGACTTTGCTCAAACAGTTGCTATATCAAATCGCTAGAACAAACCAAACCGCTAAGGAACATACCGCTAAAAACAAGGACTCAAACCGCTAAAGAAGATAGCTCAAATTGTTGATGTGCGATATCAAACCGCTTAAGCCCTTAACAAACCGTTGAAGCCCTTAACAACCCGCTACCAACCTGTGAAGCAAATCGCTTAAGTTTTGCTCAAATCGCTGAGAATATGGAGACAAACCGCCTGTACTTTTTTTTCAACAACAAAACAAAACACAAATCCAAATTTTTAGGACCTTTGTCCGTTTGCTTTTCAGTTAAACCACATGAGCAAGAAAAACCAATGAAACACTCAAATAAGCTCGAGAATAAGCTGTTTTGACAACCCAATAAGCCACAAAAATTCTAACCTCAATAAGCTATAATAGTTTGTAATGAAGGTTTTTAAGCTTTTTGAGTCAAACAAAGTAAAACCTTATAATAAGAAAAGAAATAAGCCGTGACCTTTTTGTTTGAAAATAAGCTTTAAAAACTGTTTAAGCCACATATAAGTTGTGTGTAAGATTAACCAATAAGCAAGAAACTAGACGAGAACCAAAGCTTAAAGCTTTTTGACGAAATAAGCAGACTCAATATAAGCCGACGCCAAATAAGCTTAAATAAGCCACACAAAGACGTGAGACTTTAGGCATATGATAATTGGCTAGTAAAAAATGATTAGTGATTCGTAAAAGAGAAACAAAGAATCCAAAAGTAAACTGACTTAATAAGCTACTCTCTCCGTCCAAAAATAAGTGTCCAGTTTGACTTTTCAGAGTTAAACTGGTTCAACTTTGACCAAAAATATTATATTTTGTGTTATATAATACTTGATGAAAGTTATACCAATGAAAAATACACTTAAAACTCAATTCATTCATATATTTTGCATCAGGTATTTATTACATACATAAAAATATTTAAGGTCAAATTTGAACCGGTTTAACTTTGAAAAGCCAAACTGAACATTTATTTTGAGACGGAGATAATAATAAATAAGCATATGATTGTCTTAATGATGATTTAATAATTATGACATTTAATGCTTGAGAGATTAATCACGCAAGAAGAAACAAATGAAATGAAATAACACTACTAAAAAACTGTTTTCATTAATTAAAACTAGTACTAAAAAAATAAAAAATCAATCGCCAAGAACAAAAAACTTGTATGGAATCCGGCCGGCTGATAAATAAGCTACGAACCATAAATAAGCCGAATAAGCTAAAAAACAAAACCACAAATCACTTAACCCACCTCATGGCTCATGATACCAATTATAAAATATCGAATAATCACACGAATAATCACACAAATCAACACACGAAATATAGAATAGAGAAGAGAAAGATTGAAAGGATTTCTTATTACACACACTTAGAAACACACACTCACACCCTCTCTATGTGTAGAGAGGGTTCCTTATATAGTCCCTTTGAACGGGCCTTACGCCTTCTTGTGGGCTTCCATGGGCCGGGCTTGGACTTTACAATATTTGGAGTAGCTAACTAGCCTATTGGACTACTTATTACACGCTTAATATTGTCTAACTATTACAAGACTCATGATATCGATAATGGTCGTCACTTCCAAGGGGCCGGATTTTAGCATGTGCGAGGTAGGCGACAGAACAGGGCCTCAACGTTCTTAGGGGCACTATGATTATATACATCGGGGTTGTTTTTTATTGGATTTTTAGCATAAATTTAATAGGATAGGGATCCTCTCATGTTCAATTTGAACATGAGAGGGTAAAGTTGAGTTTGTGTGAGTGAAAAGTTTATCATTTTATAAAATTGAGGCCCCACAATATATTATTTATTTATTTCTTCACTCACACAAACTCAACTTTACCCTCTCATGTTCAAATCCAATTTGATAACAATGTGTTCATAACCATAAACTATTTGGTTTTTACGTTAAACAGGCATCAGGATGTGTCCAACGGATGAAGACAATGATATTATTTTATTTGCAACTGCCCCCCTAAAGTTTATAAGTTGCACCTTTTCCTATTTTTTTAGTTTTGTTTACATAGTGTAAGGGATTTTCAAAATTAACAATTTTAACCCTTATTATGTTTAGACATATACATTTTTTTCCATTCAAGTCATACATTTTTAAACCGCACAAAAAAAAGTCATATACATTTTTACAAGTAAAGCATATCTTATACAAATTATGGTCCACAGATGTCAAATAGTTTAGTCATTTTACGGACCGCTTTTATATTGTTCTAAAGACGTGGTTTCTTTACAAGAATTATTTATCGTTTTTAACAATTTCGAGAGGCCTATATTGTAATAATGGCACAGGGCCTTCGAAATTCATGAGACGGCCCTGGTCACTTCACTAAAAACTGATTTCTTAACAATCTCCCCCTAAAGATGATCGTTGAGATCTCATTAATGATCAACACTTTCTGAATTCCTAACATCTTCTAATGCATCAACTTGCCAAATGTCATTTTCTTTGGTGCTTCACTCAGCTTATGTCGAGCCACCAACTAAGAAGCTTAAATTTCTTATAGACATGCTCATCCCTAATCCAACTCCTCTGAACACAATCAGGCCAATCACCATTAACAGCATCCCCTATGAACAATATACTACAAAAAAATTTCAGTTCAAGATCCCCTGAATATTCTCTAATTCCTCCCTCCAAAGTGGCTGACAAAGGAAATGGCATACCAAAGACCTCAAATGATGACATCCTAAAACAAGTCTTGCCATACATGGAAGAAGGAGGATCAGCTCCTAATCTAACAAACCTTCATCAATTCAGAACTGTTGGAGAAGGTCCATTGACTCTTGAAGAAGCTAAGCTTCAGATGCAAGAAATCAAAAGACTGGCTGACTTAAAAGCTCAAAAAGAAAAGTCAGAAAAGAAGCTAAGAAGGCTGACTCTAGAGTAGATAAGGGCTCAAGAGGAAGAATTAGCTGAAATTAAGGCTAAAAGAGTCAAGCATCTGAACAAAATGAAGGATGAGTACAATCATTGTATTAACTTCAGAGATGACCCTATACCCATCAATTAGTTCAGCTATAGGGTGAACAATGTCTCAAAGGAAGCTACCATGAGAATCACAAGGATTAATCAACCACTTAATCTCAAGATATATGACAAGTTCATACTCAAGATGCCAAGATTCAGTGAGTGGATAGAATTGCATGCTCTAGCATCCATAAGACAGAGTGTCTCTAATGATCAGCTGCTTAAGAACCTAAAGGCCAAGTTTCAGTGGGTGGAAACCATAGCTGGGAAACTTGGCATTGCTCCTTCACCACAACTCACAGCTTTTGAACTTCCTCCAACTGAAAAGAAAAGGAAGAGAATAACTGAGTTGATCCAAGAAATGTTTGTTAAAGAGAAAGTTATGGTAGACGGGATGTATAGGAACTTAGTTCCTCCAGCGAGGGTTGTAGGGTCAGCTAGGCTTGTGATCAATGAACCCGAGTCTGGGATTTTTGTTTATAATAGAAGCTTTGATCTGGTCTTTCAAAAAGAGAACAAATTTCATCTAGCAACTACTGCACAACTGATTAGAATCCAGAATGCTATCAAGATAGATTTATTGATTGCTAAGGAAATGTATGATAAAATGATTTATGTAATAGAGGTCAGTGATGATTTTGTAGAGGCTAGGAAAATTGTAGAAGAGAATCTAGATAACTTAGGCTAATATGTAATGTAATGAATGAAGTTCTTTTGTTGATTTTCCCTGTCATTTATGTGTAAGAAGAAGTTGTGTACTCACTTACAATAGTTTTACTTAGCATAATTTATATTGAAATGGGGAGAGATTGTTGGGCCAATTCAGTGCCCGATTATCTCTGCCTAGATTTAAACAGAAATTAGGCTAAGTGTTGAAGACTCGCCGATAGACGTCAGTGAGCAATAAAGGACTCGTTGAAGCATAGCTTCAGCGAGCAACCTCGGATTTAAGTCAAAGTCATCATCAAGGAAGTCGAAGATTACTTGAAGACATACTCGTCAGCAAGGATAGATATCAGTTGGTATGTAGATGAAATACGCTGATGGTTTGAAGAGAGTCAGGGGTGGCAATACCCTGATGATCTTATTACCCTTTGAAGATAAACAAGCTGAACTCAAGGTTTATCTCTAAGTGAAGTTTAGGCGGGATAATTCAATAAAGCATAATGGCGGGACAAAGTGTCATTTGAATTAAAGACTGTCTAAAGTACGAGTTGGTAAAAGAAGTGAACAGTTGGCAGAACTGTTCACTTAAAGTGTGGGGGGACAGTTTCTAAGAATGGGCGTGCATTAAATGCAGTTGTACTTCTCCACTGGATTTATGACACGTCTCAACTACCTCTACCAAGGAAGCAACCTCGTATCACTATAAATAAGGAATGTCTCAAGTTTTAAATGCTATCACTTATACTGTTGTCATTATTATAGTGCATTTACTACTTTGTCGAACTTACAAGATAGTCAGCTGATCCTATCAGCGGGTCTATACGAGTTCGCTTGTAAACTTGATAATTTGTCAAGTTTACTTGTTCAAAGGGTAACCTTACATTGTCATTCAACAAGTGTGATCCATAACACTTTGTAATACTTTGATTTATATCAATAAAGCATTAAACGATTGAAAAGATATACTTTATGTTATCTGTTTACATTAGTGTTGCATAATTCCATATAGACGTGTTAATTGGAACTTTCAATCTTGGGATTCTTATTGTAGTATGTAAAGTGATTATTTTCTAACAAATTTTGCATTTAATGACTTACTGGTGAACGTAGTAGTAGAAAAATCAACTCTGAATATATAATACTAGTTGGTGAGTATGTTTAACTTTGGTGATCCTGCTGTGAATAAGCTTGGATTATCTCAATGATATGAATGAATATATTGAAACCACTCATTGATGAAAATGATGCAAAACAATATAAACTCGTATATAATCAACAACATTAAGCCATATCCTTGGAGATTGACCATTTCTGTCGGTTATATTATAGTTTTCTTCCTTGCATTTTCCAGTGTATATCATTGGTACAGAGTTAGTGGTCACAGAGCCTAGCATAGTTGTGCAATGTTTATTTTTCAGTGTCTGTAGATAATATCAATTATATAATCCTAATTTATTCGTATTGTATAGTAATTTGTTTCGAAAGTCTCTTGTCTTTTTACTGCATGAGGATACATATATCTTGTAGATTGCAGTAGTCTTTGCTTTGTAAGGATATGACAACATCTATTGTATCAAGTTGCAACTTAAGACTAAATAATTACGCTACATTATCTTACAATAAATTAATAAAAACACGATGCACTACGGAGAAGATAATTTAATGATGAAAAGCAAACAAAAAGCTCATTTTAGTATCACCCGGAAACCTGAATCACCCGACCCGACATAACCCGACCCGAATAACACCTGAACCCGATAACCTGATTCCTTTTCAGGTTAGGTTGCGAGTGAGTTTTTAAAAGAAAAACCCGACTCAACTCGACCCGATAAGACCTGATAATCCGATAACCCGACCCGATAACACCCCTGATCCCTACCCCCGCCACTCCCACTCCCGCCCCAGCCCCGCTGCACGAGCCTATCTCGCTCCAGGAACCCAGCTGGCTCAGTAACTCAGCCATTTGAGGTTAACACTTTATGACGCTTCTTAGCTCCTCTAGTTCTCTCTTTTGGGCCTTAACATGTGCGTTAGCTGCAGCGGCTCGGGCAGCGTTCTTCTGGTCTACCCAAAACTTGATTTGCGCATCCCATTCAGACTGCTCCACGTTCGGGGGAGGTCGGCTTCTTATCGCTTCCACATCACGATCGAGGACGTTCCAATAATCTCGATTTAAGTTGTGCTTGTTGTCGAAGTAGCGCTTAGCTAAAAATTTCTCAATGCCCTTCTCGATATCAGTCCATCGTGGTCCACTCATGTGGGTCTTTAAGTCAAAATGGTGCTACAATTAAATATAACTAAAATAAATATAGAGATATAAATGAATAAACAAATTTAAAATAAATATACACATTTAAATAAATAAACATGATAATAAGATGATATAAAAGAAAAATGAAATAACTGACCATGAGTCTTCCTCTGATGTGTGCCTTTTTCGCGTCCTTGATGTCGTACCATGAAGGGTAGTGCATCGAGAACTCCCTAACCAGCTCGCTGACATAGTTACTCCACCACACAGAGTTTGGGCCGACATGAAGCATCATCTTTTGATCCTTTCATTCAAACATGATCTCTTGTGGGTAATTGTGAATGTTGCACGATATAGCAGTTTGTTAACATTAATAATTCACTAACTAGGTAAGATCCGGAGGTCGGGGAGGATAGAAATGAAAGATAGCCATATTAGATTAGAGAGAAGAAGAAATGGGGAAAGTGTGTTTTCTAGAGAGAAGGAGGAGAAAAACACACACTCTCTTTGTTACAAATGAATTCCTCACCCCTCCTTGGAAGTATGGAAGGGAATATATAGCCTGAGATACGCACAACTATCCTAACTTGTAATCACTAGTCCTTGCGTATCCGTCTATTATTAATCTAATGTAATTCCGTATAAGTCGACATATTTTAAGGCTAACACAGTTATTATGGTTTAACATCGTTTGGAAATGACAGGTGGTTTTATGGTTTAACATCGTTAGGTTTAACATCGTTAGGTTTGACTATATGGTTTAACACCATCGGGATATAGTCGCGGGTAATTACGCTAATAAAACGCTAAACAAGGTCAACGTTTTGGTCAAATATTTCTCCGAGAACATGTCGTCGGGGAAACAAAATGACACGTCACCCCACCGTCATTACTGCTAATCACACTAGTTAAAACACAGTGAGATGTGGCCAAACATTACCCCGATGACATATCGTCGGGAAAACCTTGGCGAAAAGGCACATCGCTAAAATTTTGGTTAACATATTTATTAAAGGTTTTGGTTAACTTAGACCAAAAGTTGCCCAAAGACATGTCGTCAGAGAAACTTTTGATCAAGTTTGAAAAAAACTATGCCAAACGTCGATTTTGGTGACTTTTTTGTCGGGTTCGTCGCCATCCCATTTTTCTCGTAGTGATTCCACATCATAAATCAAAGTGATACGTGTGAAGTTATGTTACACATGGCACCATGAACTCATAAGCTTCCATGTAAACATTGCCAGCTTGGTATATATCTCTCTCTATATATAGCCTGCACCTTATCAGCATCAGTAAGTACGCGATTGCTTTGTTTTGTAAGCAAGTTGGAAGTGGTGATCAACAACTAACAACCACGAAAATGGCAACCAACGGTCAAAAATTCCCACCTCAGAAACAAGATAGCCAACCAGGGAAGGAACATCTAATGGATCCAGCCCCTCAATTCATGAACCCAAATTACAAGCCTTCTGGGAAGCTTCAAGTTGCGTACTCGACTCTTTTCAAGTGATTGTATTTTATATTGCTCTTTGAAAAATAGTTAGCAATAATTAGGATCCTAGCTTTAAAAAAACTCAAGAATACTTGTTTTAAAATAATTTAGCTAATTTTTAATGTAATAATATCGTAATTTTGTGAAATCAAAATAAGGCCAAGGTTTCACTTTGTTCTTAACAAATTTTGTAAAGTCTAGGTGTTAATAATTATATGATGGGCGGGTGTAGGGTAAGGTGGCGCTGGTGACGGGAGGAGATTCGGGTATAGGAAGGGCCGTGTGCTACCACTTTGTGAAAGAGGGTGCAACTGTTGCATTCACTTTTGTTAAGGGCCAAGAGGACAAAGATGCTGACGATACCTTACACTTGTTACTCGAAAACAAAACTAGCGACGCCAAAAACCCAATAGCCGTAGGTGCAGATCTCGGGTACGACCAAAACTGCAAACAAGTGGTGGATGAAGTTGTGCAAAATTATGGACGTATTGATATTTTGGTAAATAATGCTGCACAACAGCACAAGACTACCTCAGTTGAAGAAATCAACGAGGAACGGCTTGATAGGGTGTTTAGGACCAATATATTTTCTCACTTCTTCTTGTGTCGGTAACCCATAATCTCTGGTTTAATTTTATACTCTAGTATATTGTTTTTAGAGGTTTTCAGGTTGAGGGACAAGACAATATGCCGAAACATAATATACGTACAGTAATTAACAGCTAGAAATCAAACAAAATCCATGCGTAAAACCACAAGCAGTATAAAATTAAGTAGTTTGATAATTACGGAAGAGGGTTCATGCACCTTGTTTTTTGTATTATGTTAGGCATGCATTGAAGCACATGCAGGAAGGAAGCAGTATTATCAACACGACATCGGTGGATGCTTACACAGGGAACCCGCAACTGTTGGATTATAGCTCAACAAAGGGAGCAATAGTATCCTTCACAAGAGCTCTAGCACTGCAACAGGTCGACAAAAAGATTCGTGTAAACGGGGTTTCACCGGGCCCTGTTTATACACCTATTCGACCAGCAACAATGGACGAGACTGATGTATCCGAGTTTGGGAAAAATACACCCATGGGTAGAGCGGCTCAACCTTACGAGATTGGACCGTCGTTTGTGTTTCTTGCTTCAGATGACTCTAGTTACTTCACTGGCCAATTTCTTCATCCTAATGGTGCTTCATTATTACTTTTTCTTTTAGTTTAGTGTGCTATTGGGTTGATGCTAATTTATCTATTGTTTGCTTTTGAATATAGGTGGGATGATTGTGAATGCTTAGCTTGATGCTTCAAGCGAAGAGTATATTAGAGGCGAGGCGTGTAAAATATTGTATAAATTTCAAAATAAAGATATGCATGTACAGTGTTTTGTTTAACCTTGGTTGATTATGGTTTGCTTGCGTTAAACAATAATGTGATTGGTATTTGTTGTTGGTATGCCACATCTACGTACTCCAAGGATGAGACAATGTAACCGTGTACTCGAGACTTGCAAATAATTATCTTACTTAATCGGTTCTATTTAACAAGCTGAGCTTTTAACGAGTTACTCGAGCTCGAGTTTGTTAAGCTCGAGTCGAGGTTCATAATTTTCAAGCTTTAGTCGAGCTCAAACACATTGCAGAGCTCGAATAGTTTCACAAGCTAGCCGAGCTTTTAAAACTAGTATTTAGCTCGACTCGTCGAATGATTGGATTAATGATCCTGTATAGACACTATTCATTATTAGATTAATGATCCTGCCTAAACTATCAGTTAGGCTCTTTGTATCTAGCTTCTTGAGTATTTTTCAATGTTTTAAAACCCTGTTTTTCTATTGATCCGGTTTAGTAGTCGGTATGTTTACCGGGTTATCGGTTTAACCGGTTGAACCGGCAGGTCAAACCGGTTCCTTACACGTGTCTACTTTTGTTGTATACAGTATTTAATATGTACTGTTGTATCATCTCATATTTTATGTTACGTTTATTTAAACCGATGATATATCCTCCTACAAGTTGTTCTTACTTATATCATTACTCATATGATCCTGATAAGTGGACGGTTTAAATGCCGAGAAATAATGAACAGAGAAAAATTATAAAATATTATTGTGTGTGTAGGACAATATGTAAGAATAAAGTGTAAAAGGAATAAAGTGTAAAAGGATATAACAGAACTCTTTGCAAAAACAATATACAAGTTATAATAGATTATAATAAAATAATATTAATTAGTATATTAAATTAGTTTTAACTTTATTTTAAGTAACATCAATTATCATCATTTTAATTTGTCAATTGAACTTAAAAATGTTTTTTGAAAAATAGTTTTTTTGTTAGATTTAAAATAAAAAATCATTCCTCGGTCGGGTTTATTAAACCTGGTCAACCGGATCAACGAAAAACCGACGGTTCAATCCGGTTCTTAAACAAGCAAAACCCGATCACATCCGTCCCGATCTCCGAGCCAGTTTGCGGTTAAAAAAACGGAGTCAACCAAATTCGATGGAAAGAAGTCGAATGGTTTATGGCAACAAAGTTGTATCTAGTAGTAGATTGCATATATTGTAGTCCAACGTAATTTCACTGTTTGTATAGAATACCAATTAAATGTCTTTTACATGCCTATACAACACTTTGAAACTTGTGGAAAAGCACACAAATAAATGGAGTTTAGTGAAATGAACATGAATGGCTTATTTCACGACAGCTAAGTCGCAAAGACAAAAAATAAGACTGACAGGTGCCATCAATGCAATAGAAAAAGGAATGAAGTTACTTGACAATTTGCTTGAATCTGACAATGCAATCCAAAGCGCGGTCAAAATCATCATCTTCCAGAGCTAGCGTGAATCGGCAATAGCCAGGAATCCCTGTCCAAGATGGTCCATTGATGCACAGACCTGTGGCTCTCAGCATTGCTTCACGGATATTGGTATCAATGAGCTTGGCTTCCCATGTAGAACCATCTTTCTCGAGCTTAATGCTTTTGCTAAGATAAGCAGATGGTTTTGCAAGCACAGAAACACCTCCATAAGCTTCAATTACTTCCCACCCACAACTCTCGAGTGTCTGTTTATAGTATATGCAAAACGCGCAATGAATTAGCATCATTTTTTTCAAATAAATTTAGGCCATCTAGGTGGATCATTAAAAATGTGATTATTTTCTTCTAAATTAAGATGGCCCACAAAAAAAATTTAAAATAGAATGAAGTCCGAAATCATGATCAAGCAAAAAGTTGGCTCCAAGTGTAGCAGTAAAGTTCATAGGGTATGTTTACCAGAATGGTACTAGAATTCAGAGTATTTAATAAGTTAAAAGATACACGGATGCAATCCCATATTGGTTTATCTGTGCGTGCAAATCTAAAACCAATGAATAAAACAAAAGGAAAATTTTCATAATTCATACATTAGAAGTATGTACCAATGCATAAGTTCGTAAATAGCTTTGCAATAATATTCCAAAATTCAACTATATGGACACTTGTTGTACCGATGTCTTTTTCCTCTTCCAATGACATTAACTTAAAATTTTATATCACTTTTTAAACCGTTACTACAACTTTTAATTGCAGAATCATCTGTTGTTGGTTGGAAGATGGTTCAAGTGCTTATTGCCTCCGGAGACAGAGGTCAAGGTTTCGATCCTTACCCCTTGCAAGGCCGGAGGTCCTTTTTTACCTTTGGTAGAACCGGCTGTCTACATATCAACCTCCCCCATACACCGTGGAAGACGGAAAGATGAAATTGGGACCCATAACCCGTGAAAGACGGTATTGGGAGTTACTTTACTTTTTTTATCTGTTGTTAGTTGGAAAAGTTTCCTTTTCCACATCCCCATCATTTGTGATCAATAAATCGGGGTTTCAATCAACATTTCTTAGACCTCTTGGCAAATTCAACCCCCTTACTTATAAATCAGGTTACATTTTTATCCAAACACGTAATAAAAAATGGCAAATGGTCAAAAGTAGCCCAAACTGTATCTTAGTGCTTAAAACCTCTAGATCATTACATTCGAATATTGGGCATAATTAGTTAAGAAGTATCTAACTTGCCACATAATTGTCTAGCGTGTATCAATCTAATTTTTTTCTATAAATACATACACTTTTAAGTTTTCCTAATGTATGTACTTAATGACTTAAACATATACATCAAACTGCCTAATCTTCCTATTGTGTGTACCAAATGATTATAGCCATGCCACAACCATTTGCTAAACCAGTCATTTCGTCTTCACAATAGTAAGGTTAAAAATGTTGTATTTGATAGGAAAAATATTAGATTAATACACGCTAAAGATTTTGGGCAAGTCGCGTGCGTTTTTAACTAATTAACCCAATATTTATCTTTCTATTAAAATTAATTAAGTTTTTGTAATCACACTTGACATGCTAATTATGTACTCAAAATTAAAATTATTTGGAAAAGTAAGTATAGTGGGTCAACCTCAACCGTTTTAACCCATTAACCCATACATGCATAAAAACCTTTTAAACCTGTTTGCCAAAAAAACCCAACACGCACAATTTAACACCTCAAAAATGTATCCTGCCAGCCTTGCTACAATGATTTAGCAAGCGGTAGAAGCACTCTTGCTTCCTACATCATTGCGGCTACTGGCTGGCATTCATAAGAAAAAGTGTCCATGCTGCAATGGAAACAAAAAGGATACTCGTGACGCTCATATATAATTTTGTTAAATTAATGGTTACCTCTTTCAAACGATTCAATCTAGTCGCCAGCAATTTCCCCTGTCCTTCAGCAGCACCTGTTAGATCTACTTTCTGCTCTCTAAGATCTAGCAATTTCTTTGCAGTATATCTGATAGTACTGTGAGGTTTATTCAACCCCGAGAAACTATGAAATGCATCAGCCAGAAATCCCTGCTTTAGAACAAGAAACCCATACGCAAGCCCTCCTGTTGGCATCCTGAAAAATAGCTCTCCAAGCAAACACACGCAGAAAGAGGGTTTTCCGGTCAATCCTGCTAAACATCCATCCAAATTCCACCCATCCCATCCCTTCAAGTTGAACTCCACCCCCGAGAATGAAGTATCAATAATAACCCGTGCCCCATAATTAGCACAAATTGTCAGCAAGCTTTTCATCTCTTCATTGCTGTACAGCAAGCCACTCGGGTTTATTGTTGGACCAGAAATATACACCCATGGTTTACTAACAGTCTCCAATACAGTAATAAGCTGCTTCTCAGTCAGTTTAAATCCTACTTCAGCCTGTGTTGGGATCGTTACGATGTTTGTATTTAAGAATTTGGCAGCTGATACATAATTTCCATTTGATCCAGATGGCATGCACAAGCTCCCTCCTTCTTCAATGCAACAGAGGACAAGCTTATTGAAAAGGGCTAGCGGGAAGTCTGCATATATGAATTCTGCACTGTGATCAAGTGAGAAGTTGTACGCATTCTTGATAAATTGCCTAAGGCTGGGTGTGATATCACACTCTGACTCTGTGACATTCTGCCGTGCAAAACTTTCAAAGATGGCAGCCTTAACGGGAGTTGGTGTAGGCAGGAAAATTTTATCCACATCCATGTGAATGAGAGACGATTTATCTGTTTCTCGGAAGGATAGTTCTGCTTGGCTCAGAACCGAGACTGCTGAACTTGAAAATCCTATCATCTCGCTAGATTTTACAGTCTCAACTTCTCTCTGAGAAAAAAATAACAAACAAATGAAAAAGATAAATATTAAACTGTCTTCCATCTAGAAAACCCAACTGAAATAAAGCATCAAAAAGCAATATCTAAAAGCCTTTAAATTAATGATGTGTCTAGCACTCTAGCTTACAAGGTAACCCCAAGGGGTTGTACTAGCAGTTAATCCGCTATGAGCCTACGAGCTTGTGTTCAGTATAGGATGAGCTTAGAGGTGGCAAGATGGGTAGGTCAACACGGGTCATTTTAAGTACAACTCAAAACAAGCTGGATCGGGCTGGGTTGACCCACAAACACTTTATTATTTGACTTAAAAAATTTAAAATATACTATATTCGTTTTTTATGGTTACAAAAACAATATCAATACCGATATAATTTAAATATTTGAATTACATGATTTAGGAGTTGTATGCATTAAAATATAATTTGGACGATTTTGTATCTGTATTACTCGTTTGACCCATTTGAATAAATTGTTCAATTTGACCCATTCGAGAATGAATATGCAGCCCAAATCAACTGATTTATGAGACTAATTGGGTCGAGATTCCCACTTCCGATTGAGGTATTTCTCACTAGACAGTAGACACTATCAATTCTCTTAAAGGTCACACTAGTCTGAATGAGTAAAACGCCTAGTTGGGTCAAACGTGTCAAACTGTCAGGTACCAGTCTTAAACAAAATAATGATTACAAGTTTCATGCATTTGAGGATCTGGAGAGACAATAATCAACTTGCTAATCCTTGCAAGCGTTACTAACTAACTTTCTTTCTCAGGATTTTCCGTACAAAAATATACTTTCTAGCATAACGTGTTTGTATACATGTTTCAACTTCTGCAAACCAGAAATGCACTTGACATAGCCATTTCTTACTTGGCTGTAACACAAAAATAGAGCAAAGTGGGTTTCTGCACAAATTTAATATGTGAAACATGGCAGGTTAAATGCTAGAAGTAAAAGAATTAAACCTCTACAGGTGGGCGCCTATCAGGAAGCTGAAAGGACAGAAGCTCATGGAAAAGACAGCCATAATAATATTGGCTGATTAGTGCGGTATTGCCTTGCAGGAGTTCCACACTCCTTGACAATGCGTCAAAGATTTTTTGTTCTTCTGATATCACAAACGCTACTTCAAGATCTGTATAAACCTAGAAACAGAGTAGAAAAGATGAGTAGAGAACATAATAATGATAAACTCTTGTTAGACTAATCCTAGGTAAGCGAATCCACAATATCTAGATGATTAGAGAACACAATAATAATAAACTGTGGTTAGACTAATCCTACGTTACCGGATAAAATTCAACAATATCTAGATGATTAACAATTTCACAAAGAATCGATGTTTATAATAATTATTATAGGTGGCAAGATGGGCAGGTTGCGTAACAGACCAAGGATAACCTGGTTGAGGTTAAATGGGTCATTTTTAGCACGGGTTGAAACGATCAATGTCAAGTTGACTTGCCAAAACTTTTTCCTGTAATTATAAATAACTTATGTACTACTTACAATAATAAAAAAGAAGTATTTCAATAGTTATCTAAACTTTTGATGACTTTCAACCAATTTGAACCATTTGATGCATTCCGCTTTAGCTACTGATTTCGACCCATTTCACCTGTTTAAGATTACAGAAACAACCCAAATCGACCCATATATAAATACGTGGGTCGAAATTGCATCTTCAAAACATTTGTTGCTGATAAGAAAACATACCTGATTTCTTAACAAGCCACATATTATGGCTGCATGAGAAGGCAGTGGAGTCCGAGCTAGATATTTTAAGACCCCAATTGAATTAGGGAGGCTGGAAAGCTCAAACTGGTCAGATATGTCTATGAAAAGGCGAGACCCAATTTCCCTTGTAACGCGTAAAAGGTGCTCAAAAGCTGAGCTAGTAACAGCCTCAAATTGAGCGATCCCTGTGACCACTACTTGTGGTCTTAACTTTTTTATCAGCTCTATCATCAAATCTGACTGGCGTGGTGCTTCAATAACAGTGATTCCATCTGTTGAAGTTTTGTTGTCTTTTCCTTCCTAAAAGGAGCATAAAAGTAGCATTTAGGTCTTCAAGACACAATATTTAGGTGTCTCCGCATCAAACAGCTAAAACCATGAAATATGATTTCCTAATAAAATCTGTTACGGTTCAACAGCATGGTTACTTAGATAATTTTATTATCGAATGCCTATGATGGAAGCAGGGACGGATCTATAGTATAAATATGGGGGGCAGGTGCCTCCCATGGCTCGTCGAAAAACTTGAGAATTTAGTGTAATTTTTTAAAATTTTAACCTTTTTTCGAAAGTGCCCCCCACTCAAAACTCAAATTGCCCCCCACTCACATACTAAAACCCAACATTCAACACTTTAAAACCTTATAAATCCTCATCTCTAAGTAACAATACTCGATTTATCATTTCGATCCTTGGTTTTTTCTTCCATATTTTGTTGTTATTGTCAAAAAAAAAACTTTGCCCCCCAGAAGCTATTTTTTTGGGTCCGTCACTGGATGGAAGCTGGTTAATTTTCTGGCTTAGATGCTTGTTATCTCTTTTAGAGACATGTGCATATAATAATTAGAACATTTAGCATGACAGCTTTTTTTCTTTCTATAAGCAACTCAGTGTTCGAAGATGTATTACATGTTGCGAATTTCAAGATCACTAAGGTTGACATGTTTTAAATGTTTGCTGCAATACATGTGCCACATAATTCTGAGATCCTTTTAGAATTATAATTTGGATGGAAGTAGAATATAAAATACAATATTTAGTTAGGAAACTCTATTTATTATCTAAACCGAAATTACAGAATGCATTTCAATAGGGGAAAGCTTCCATAAGTATATCGTACCTCAATTTCTAATGATGTTAACCACTGCCTGGGTAAATGCCGGGATAGATGTTCATCAACAATGGCAAGACGTGGTGAGAACAACCGGAGGGCGTTCTCAATAGCCGTAGCCCTCGAAGGAAAAATAGCAACATTCTGGCAGAATAATTAATAATGAGCAAGTCAGGAATGCAACTTATCTGTTACAGAATACAGTAAGATATAGAATATTTCAAATGAAGAAGACTGGTATTTTTCCAAATTAAAGAACCTGTCCCCACACCATATCTGTAATAACATATCCAGCTTACAAGATATCCGTATTGATTAATTGCTATCAGCTCATAGTTATATTATTATGCATATAGCAGAAAGAGATAGGCATTAAGAAAAGTTTTCTTACATCGGCATTAAGTGGTACATGGTGGTATGTTTTCATGAAGCCTGCAATAAGATCACGAAAACTTTTGCTTCCAGTTGGAGGCTCATATGTAAAGCGAGAGCTGTCTTTCAAAACACCAGCAAGATATGCCAGAAAAGGGATCTTCTCATCGGCAACAGAATCATCCTCAAAAGATAAATCTAAGGAATTGCTGATATCGTGAAACCCGTTTTTGAGAAACTCAAATATTTTCTTAACCTGACAGCATAACCTTTTTCAGTACTTATTCCACTTTCAGGTTACTTTATGTGATATATATATATATATATATATATATATATATATATATATCAGGAGAAATTGTACAAAAAGGCAAGACTTTAGTCAAATTCCTGGTTCGGGTAACCAACTTAATTTTACTAGATAAAACCATCCATTATCAAAATTATCTATTTTTGGTACCTTGCTTGAAATTTTTTAATGTTGGTAACCTTGGATCAAAATTTTGTAAAACAAATTCGAAAACAAAAAATGATTATAGGAGAAAGTTTAATTGTTTCTTAGGATTAAAAGCAGTTGGTTGTTTAAAATAGAAATCTAACAAAAGTTGGGAACCTTCCTATACCTGAATGATCAATATGTTTTAATAGTACGGACCTGATTAGGATGTCGAAGCTGTGTGCTGTAAACAGACAAAGCATGAGAAATTCTTCCACCAGCCTTTCCAAAGGCCCATGCTGTTCTAGCACAAATTGGCTGGTCCCCAACAAGTCCCATGAAGAACTCAAAACGGTGTGGATTATTCTTCTCAATTTCAACCAAGGCTGAAATGTCTGTGTCCGAAGCCTGAAGTATTTTGGTCTGCCACAGCTTGTTGACACGGAGCCCACGGCGTTCAAATAAACGCTTACAAACAGCTTGCCCTGGACGGCCTCCCATATTGAAGATCATGATTCCCATAGGCTTGATGACATCAATTCCTTCTTCTACTGCCCTAGCAATGAGACCAAGACCAAACTGATCTTCAACAAAACCCTGCACATATGGTGACAAAATTCAACTGATAAATTGCAACACCAATCATTCTGTTAGACCCACACTGATATGATAATATGGTGGTACATCATTTATTTGGTAGTGTGACTCTATTTGCATATAACTATGAAAGAATGGTGTTGTGATGGCATCCGTGATCATAACAGTAAGAGTACACACTTAACAACATAAGTAGGAATAAAAAGCAAAAAGAGAAGGGTAGATAATGCTTTTAGAAATAGAATACTACCCTAATTGCATAATTTAGATATAGCTAGTTTTGCAACGAATATCATCAAGTTTGTAAACAAAATCGATATGGTTTTCCGTGAAATTGAGTTTGTCTTTGGTAACAACACTTCTACAGTTTCATAAGTGTATCCTTGTTTCAGTCATAATAAAGATTATATTCCTCTGATCCTAATAAACTACCTGTACGATCAGATGAATCAAATATAATTAAACATTAGGACAGACAGAATACATTAAATGCCAGTAGCCCGCGTACCTGAAGTGCACAGTAGTTACTTAGAGAATGTAGAAACTCTTCACTAGCATTTTCGGTAATAAGCTTGGACATTGCATCTGGATTGGGATTAAGAATCTAGAGCACGAAACACAGAGAAGATTAATACCATATGGTGAAGAGTAAGCACACCACACTGATTCAAGAGGTAGCAAGAAGAAAATAATAAAATAAACAAGACATATTAAATGACCGAGTGGAATACCTGTGGTATGCATCCGACAATCCTTTCAAGCTCTATGTTGTTATCTTTACAGTAAGATAGTAGATCAGATTCATAAAACTCAACCCTGTCAAGCAAAGTTTTGTTATCCTGGTCATAAACGGGCTGTCCATTCTCATCCAAAGCATTTAGATATAAATTTATCCATGAAATCTTTACTGCTCTTGGATTTATATCAAGGCCATAAACCTGCAAGACTTTATTTAGAGGCTATTGAGCAAGTCAGGAATGCAACTTATCTGTTACAGAATACAGTAAGATATAGAATATTTCAATTAAAGAAGACTGATATTTTTCCAAATTAAAGAATCTGTCCCCACACAATATTTAGCACATATTTAAGGTTTATTCTCATTAGTTATAATACATGGAGGTAACAAAAGATATCATACTTGATGGACCAGTAGCCAATCAATCTCGGACAACTTATGACCAGACTTTGCTAATGAATACACAACAACATTTTTACTAAATTATTTCAAAACCTAATATAACGAACTGCTATGGGACAAACTCCAATACAAATTAATTAATAATTTATCTTAACACAATACAAAATACAAATTAATAAAGCATGAAATTTGAAACGAGTCATAGTAATATGTTTATACCAAAAGTTATTTGACAGTGCCAATTGTTCATGCATCTAGTTTCATTTGCAAAAAAAGGATTCAACTGACTTAAAACGGTTCACGAGAAGAATTATGGTCCAGACCCTGTTAAGGACTTGACTAATTTGTGTGTAAGAGTTACCGTAAATAATACGTACCTAGGGCGTCCATGTGCAGGTTGAGATATAACAAGGATTTCGAGAAATATATATATATATATATATATATTAGATATATATATATTATATAGATATATTTTATTTTTTATGATATATACACACACACACTCAATATATCGCTTTGCTCTTTGACTCCAGGGCTCATTAATGCATTTCTAAGAATACAATCCGATTGGTTGCAAAAAACATAAGTGACATGACATATTATGAAAAAAGTTTAATTTGTCATCTATGATTTTTTTTTTGGTATACCTGGGTTTCCAACTCGACATTGCGAGCCGACTAATCCCAGGGCGACTATCCTTTAGGTAGCCCGGAGTCGGCGCAGGTGAACCTGTCACCCCATTTGTCATCTATGATTAGGGTAGACCATATAAAAATTCAACAATCCTGCTCTAGTTTAAGTGATGTCACAACATTTGTAGATTATTATTAATATATACAAAAGTAGATGAAGGTGAGGGGGTGTTTTGGATTGAGCTTATGGTTTTGTTGGTGAATAAGCAGCAGCTTAGGTTAAATTTGAATATCCAATTGAAGTCGGATACATTTATCATAAAATGAAAGATCTACAACCAACAGTTGGCGGCCACCAAGAGTATCCTTGAGTAGGTGAGTTCCCCCACCAACCTAGAGGTTGTGGGTTCAAGCCTCGCTGGTGGCATGTGTGAAATATATTGTGAGATATGTGGTTTAGGTTGTGAAAAAAAAATTGCCGTTCTAAAAAAAAAAGAACAAACACTAATTTCATCCTGATGTATGTATGTATGTATGTATCTATAAAGATATACCATTATGATTGTGTTGAAGATAGATATCTTGGATTTGGAAATGATAAGTATCGAGGCAATGTTGTAAAGATACGGCGTCGGTTTGGAGCTTGTTCTGCAGATGAGCGAAGAAGATCCTGGTTTGGGTTCGAGTGTTGGGGTTTTCAAGTCCTTGTAATAATGATCTTAATGCACTGTAGGCTGAGTCACCTGACTCTGAACACTCTTTCAAAAACTCATCTACTCCTCCTGCTGCTGCCATTGTTTTTGTTGGTGTGAAACAAAGAAAGAGTTTGTTGGAAACAGTTGATATCGATGTAGGATCTAGGTATGTTCGCGGGACTTTATATCAAGAGTGGACTCGCTTTTATCTTTAATTTATATTACATTTTCTCTCCTTTCGTTCTTCTAAATTGTATAAATCATACGTATCAATTTTACATACACTTGATTGAAAATACTCTATTTTTTCACAAATATTTTCAATTTGTTTAATTCATTTTTTTTTCTTTCAAAAGAATGAAATTCTATTTTTGTTTTTTAAATCTAGCTAGAATTTATGAAAGAGCTATTTACTCTTTCTTATATTTTCCTTTCATTTGTTTTACACCTCTTTGCATTTTTCAATTTCCTAAAATATTTCATCTAAACAATTTTTCTAAATCTAGGGAATAATAAATCATTCTCTGTTTTTAAAAAATTTGAAAATAGAAAATTAAAAAAAAAAAATCTACAATAAACCCTCCTTTGCTTTTTTTTAGTACTCACCTAATTGACAGGTTTAACTTGTTTTGAACCAAATAGAGTAATTATTATATGTTGATATTTTTATTATTAATATTATTTATTATTATTTATCATTATTATTATTATTTCATTTTTTTAATTATATTACGTTGAGAGCCAACAAAAAACAATAACATATTTCATCAATTAAAACTAGGGGCATTTACATTTATGTCCTTATAAAAGTTCAATATTACATCAATATCCTTCTCATTTTTTAATTACGTCATTATCATTCATTAACTTTTATAATTACATCAACATCCTTCCGAAACTTTTATAATTACATCAGTATCATTCTCACACTCTTGAAATTACATCAATATCCTTTCTAAAATTTTAAATTCCTATATACATAAAAAAATCAACATGTTTTCTCATCAATCGAGGCCAAATATGCATGTAAACAAATAAATATATATGAGCAATATTTTTTCATATTTATATCCAAACTTTTTTAATTATATCAGCACGTTTTTTTTGTCGTTTGAGGCCAAAAAAATATATATGAATAATATGTTCATGATCAATATAAGAGATAAACAACGAATTTAATAATCTAAAATCAATATAATTATGATTTAATTGATTTTTGGACATATATATCCTTTTTAAAAGTGTGAGAAAGATATTGATGTAATTATTTTTTTTTGGTAAGGACGTTGATGTAATTATAAAATTAAAAAGGATATTTATGTAATATCAACTTTTGAGAAGGATATACATGTAATTCTCCCTTAAAACTACAACACAATCCAACATTTTCAATTACAATTCATTCAAATTACAGGTCTTTTCACATATAACCACAAAAAATATTTAATGTTATTTTTTTTCTGTTGTTTGCTAGGCATCTCAAATTTATGCATCCATGATGAAACAAATTGTGTGTTAGTGTGTATTATTTGTATGAGGATTAATGAAGAACTAATTTTGTAAGGTTCAGAAACAAAGTGATTCTTTCAACTAGCTTACTATAATTATTAACTTCAACCACTTTAGTTGATGCTTGTGGCTTTTGATTTAAGTATTGTAAAGTATATCACAACCATCTAATTATATTCTTCAACTTGCTATTTAGTAAGATAATTAATTAAGCATAATAGTTTGGCATGATGATGCTTCTTATTTCTTTAATTACTTTATTAGTCATTTGTTTATGGTTTTATAAAATACTTTGCTAATGAACTACGTAGTATTGTAAAGAATATTCTTTCTTTGGCTACATTGACTTATCATTTGATTTGGTTTTGTTTTTCTGAAAAAAGGACCTACTACACATATATGTTATCGTGAGTATTTCAATCTACAATCACTTGATCGAAAAATGCTTCACGTTCATCACTAGGCCTATTGGTACTTTAGATTTTAGCTTTGCTTGCAATTCGGATGTCTTATTAAATTGAGATCAATACAGACTCAATTTTAACTAAATACTTAATAAATTAACTAGTTGTCTAACTCACTCGATTGGTGGGCTACTTTCACAATCTTCTGTACTTAATTATGTTTTACATAATACGTTATCCGTTTTATTCTTTTGTGTTGGGCCAATTCAGTGCCCAATGATCTTTCACTTAAGATTTGAATACAATATAACATAAGTGTAAATAACCGTTAACATTTCAAGGTCACTGAGTGAATTGTTGCTCAGTAAGTTACCTTCAAGATGTGCAGCCTAAGTCTACAAGAAAGACTATAGCATTCAGTGAGGCGGTACTCAGTGAATGAAGCATGAGCTAAAGAAGAAGGTGATGGGTTCGGTGAGTCGTAGCAATAGACTCACTGAGCCCCATACGATCCCCAACAACTAGAAGACTCTGAAGACAAGAGACTGAAGAATAGGCGGGATAGTTTGAAAGCAGATAAGTCCAAGCTCTTATCTCCAGAAGTCAACTTATCCTGAAGAGGGTATAAGACAAGTTCAGTGTCAGGAACTGAACTTGGAAAGAGCATTTGTCCCATACTTAGAATAGACATTGTAATAGGGACAAATCAGTACACATGTACTAACCTATTAGATCTAAGATAAGTGCTCAACACCCAAGAGGTGTGACCCTACCTAAGTAGTATAAATAGAACTCTTGTAAAGGAGTAGATGTTAAGTTTGTGCATTTAAAGTCGTATCTTTCACAAACACACATCTACTCCTCCAAATCTACTAAGTCCCTGAGCAAGCTCAGTTGGTTAGCATAGTAGTTAACTTTGCATAACACTTTAGGTTTATGCAAAGTTATTAGTGAGGAGATCACACACACACATTGTCATTCAATCCCCATTGTAGTTCCGCATACAATGGGGTATAATTCTTAATAAAAAGAGTTAAACGTTGAAAAGTTAATTTTGTGTCTTTTACTTGCTATTTACATTTACGTACACAAATCTTTTCAAAACAACAATTAGTTTACTTTACTTGCATGCCATGAGTTAGTTAATAATAACTTTGTAGTTATTGTTCACTAACTAAGTGGGAACAACAAGTGGTATCAGAGCCTCAGGTTTGTAAAGCTTACTTAACACTAATTTACTTAAGCTTTTAAAACCTAGATCCTTAAATGGCTGCAGTAAATGATGTACCCCAGCTAGTTGACAAAAAGGGAGGTAGCTACGCTGCTATTGCTCCTAAACTAGAGCCGGGAAAATTTAATAAGTGGAAAAAGCAAATGCTTTGCTACTTAGCAGGAATGGAACCCTACTACTTAAAATGTATTAAGGATGGTCCATTTCAGCCAAAAACAGCTGAAGGTGATGCTAAGCCTGAGTCCCAATGGACTCCTGATGAGAGGAGGGTGGTCGTTCAAGACCAGCGCCTTAAAAGCATCATTATGTCATGTCTACCAGATGACATAATGGAATCTGTCATTAGCTGTGTGATAGGTCGTTAGGATACGTATGAAATACATATACATAAGCAAAGTATCATACAAATTATTCTTAGGAAAGAATAAAAAGTAATCAACACGGGTATCGTTCTCCTCGGTGAGAGGTGAATGGAAATTCTATGTTCATGTTGTAAATCGAGCTTGATTGTCATATAAGTTTTGGTTTTGAATTCTAAATCTAATAACGCAAAGGGAAAGCACATAAAGGTACGCTTAAACTAGAAATTAAAGCAATTTAAAAATCTAATGACATTTAAAACAAATAAAAACTAATTAAAAACTAAATTAAACTAACTATTTAACTAAATATGACAAATTAAAACTCTAAAAACTCAAATTGCAAATTTCTAAACTAAAATGCATTAATCTATTTTTTAAAACGCAGAATTTTTTTTTTGAACTTTTAAACTATTTAAAACTATTTTTTAAAACTTAATAATACTAAAAGTTAGATTAAAATTACTAAACTTAATCCTAAATTTTTTAGAAAATTCCTAAAAATACTTTAAGCTAAAAAGGAGGTTTTCAAAGAAAAATTACTCAAAAAGCTAAAACGGATAAGCTGCTAAAAATCTAATAAGCCTAATAAGCTAAATACTAAAGAACCTATAAGAATTAAATGGTGCAAGACATGTATGAAAAAGACCCAAGGGCGCGTTGGTTAAGGTGTTGGTGTGTTGAGAGGGAGGTCGCAGGTTCGAGTCCTGTGACTGTCCCTTTTTGCAAAACATTTTTTTTCTTTTCTTTTTGAAAAAGCTAAAGATTAAGCTAAAATAAGAAACTTAAATAAAGAATCTTTTGCCAGATCTTATTAATAAGCTAGAATAAGCTCAACTAAAAGTGACAATTTGGCTATATAGACTTGCTTGCTTTTGGCTAAAACAATGAGGTTTTTATAAGCACTATTAAGTCCTAATAAGCTAACAAAAGGCAAATAAGCTGAAACAGTCCTAGTCCTAAACCTAATAAGCATAAAAGATTATAATTAAGCAAATAAAATAAGCTAAAAAACATTAAAAAGCATTCAATTTTTTTTTTTTTTTTTTTTTTTTTTTTTTTTTTAAAAAAAAAAAAAAAAAAAACAAAAAAAAAAAAAAAAAAATTTTTTTTTTTTTTTTTTTTTAAAAAATTTTTTTTTTTTTTTTTTTTAAAAACATCACACACACAACACACACAAAAAAAAAAAAAAAAATAAAAAAAAAAAAAAAATTTTAAAAAAAAAAAAAAAAAAAAAAAAAAAAAAAAAAAAAAAAAAAAAAAATTTTTTTTTTTATTTTTTTTTTTTTTTTTTTTTTCTTTTAAAAAAATGACAGCAGACTTTAAAAACAGATTTCAAGGAATATTTCTAATTTTTAAGCTAAGATTTAAGAATAATAAGCACTTGAAATAAGCTGAAAAGTAAAAACAGGTTAAGGACAAGACTCAAATATCACAAATAAGCTGAAATTAAGCAAAGTGGCTAAAGAAATAAGCTATAAAAGAAAACTGAAAAAGACAGATACTACTACTTGTTTTTGACTTATTGAAAATAAAGACAGTTTTGTAGCTTAAAAATAAGACTTAATAAGCAAAATTTAAAGACTCAAAGTTAAAACAGATTAGGACCATGACTCAATAAGCAAGTTCAAACTAAAATTAAGCTTAATCAAACACTAAATAAGCTAACAACCTAAGCTAAAACAGACTGCATACTAACTTTTGACTTTTTGGCTTTTTACTACTAACTTTTAAGACCCTAAAATCACTTTGACATTTTAACAACTTAAAACAGATTAAGCTCAGACTATAATAAGCTAAATAAAACTAAACTCAACTCAAATTAAGCTAAGAAAGGACCTTAAATGGCCTGCTCAATCAGACCCTAAAGAACAAGCTTAAAATCTCCAAATTGCTTAACTATTTTTGAACAAAAGAACTTAAAAGACTTAACCAAGCAAAATGACTTTAAAAACAGATGACAATGATGCTCATAGACCTCACATTGATCACAAAAACATACCTCAAAAAAAACCATGGACTTTTTGGACATTCTTCAAATAACGCAACTAGAAATCTTATATGAACCTACAGACTTGACATATGATTAAACAACCTATATTCTTATCAAAACTTATCCTAAACTCATTAGAACTATTACTTAAGCAAAATTAAAGCTGATTAAAACTAGCTTCAAACCTAAAAATTACCCTAGCAGTCTTAACTTATGTTAAGACTGTTTATGCCAAACACCCCTTTAAACTTTTAAATTCCATTTTTTTTAACTGAGAAAGAACTAATTAAGCTTTGGATTTTGAAAACAGATTAAGCATTAAGTTTATTGAAGACAAATAAGCTAAAATCTAAAGAGAATAAGCACTTAACTATAAGCTATACTAATAAGCTACTTAAACTAATAAATGAACAGATTGATATAGAACTAGAATTAAACTATTCTAAACTTATAACTAGACATATTAAGCTAAATTAAGACAGTTTAAGCATAAATAAGCAAATAATAAGCTGAGATAAGCATAAACAATAATTAAGCTAGAAATAAAGTAAAAGAAATGTACCTTGCTCCCAGCTTAACAAGGACCTAATTTGCTCAAAGGAGCTTATCTACAAGCTCCAGCTTGTTATAAACAAGCTTGTTGATAAAATATAATGCCTAAAAACATTACTAATACTTTTCACATCTTTACGTTTTGATAATCACAAAATATAAAACATTCAATGTAAAATTAAACGTAAACTAGTAATTAGTAGTAAATTTTCATTTCAAAAATTATATCACTTCAAGGTATGAATAAATAAATGCTTAATGCATTTTATGATCAAAGGAAATTTTTATTCAAACTCAAACTTTTATAAAATGTTGTAAACATTTTTATAAACATTACAAAACATTTTCTCTAATTAAAAGAAATGTTTTATTCAAAATAAATATTTTGAAATTCAATCTTTCGGACTTAAAACGGCTAGAAAAGTTCCAGAAAACCCCCCCTACACAAAAGACAAACCGGGGAGGCCCTAGCCTAGGTCGGCCCCCTTAAATACACGGGTGACCCCCTTAATTTTAAGGGGACCGCCACCTATTTAAGGGGACCGCCCCTAGGTAGACGCTCCCCTAGTCTGTCCTATAAATACTGGACTTTTCCCCACTATTTTCTCACCTTTTGCACTCATTCTTTCTGCTTAAAACAGCCCACATATCCTCTCTAAAATCCTTTGATCATTTAATCATAAAGATTTGTTTTCAAGTGATCCAAGCTCAATTCCTCAAGTGCAAGAGAAGAATACTTCCATCATCAAGTGAAGAAGTATTACACCTTTGTGTGTTGTTGCAATCTTATTGCATTCATATCATAACTTGTAAATCTTTGGTAAATCTTATAACGTTGTATAGTTGCTATGTTGGGAATAAATCTTCATAAGAGTTAATACTGCCAAGGTATAACTAACAGTACTAATGGAGTTAGTACTGCCAGTACAAACTTAGTACTGCCAAGTGTTAGTTAATACTGCTAGAAGAAAGATTAATACTGCTGATGGTCAAAGCTGCTGACTTGGAGATAAGGATGCATAGAGATAAATAAGGAATGTATATCTTTTATATTTTAGGAAGATTTGTATTTGAATATAATTGTAACTGATCCTAAAAGTTCGGTAGTTATCTTGTAAAGGACTCCTTGTGGTGTATAAAAGGAGATCCTAGGTTAAGGTTTAATATATGCTTATGCTTAAGAGATAGAGATACATCTTAGAGAAAGAACATTGTAATAGCTTCAAGGTTTGTAACCCTAGTACTAATCAAGAGTACTCGTATTATCAATAATATTGAAGCAGTTTGTGGTTTTATTCATTGTTCTTTGTTTGGTACTGTTCCATTGATAAATACTTCTAGAGTATCAAAGTGTAGATTCCGCATACACTTTGATATACAAACAAAGTCTCAACCTTTGTTATTTTGGATTCATTCAAGGTAACATACTCTTTACAAGGTAAAGAACCGATCAAGGCGTGGGATCAACAAGTGGTATCAGAGCCTGTGCTTTGAGAAACTTTGATCTAGAAGTAATGGAGTTGGAGAATTCTCAGAACAATGCTTTGGCTAAGCTTCCCATGCTCAAACTCGGGGAGTATGAGATGTGGGAGATCAGGATCAAACAATATTTTCAGATCCAGGATTATGCTCTATGGGAGGTCATAGAGAATGGGAATTCATGGGTACCTATTATAACACCCCCAAAATGGGTCGCAGCGGAATATGGGTTGGCGAGTGTTACTTCATAGATCAACAGCACGAGATAAGAGAACGACCTCTATATGAGTCGTTTAAAATTGATACATTGGATTAAATAGACTTGTTTGTTACAATAGCCGAAGCTTAAATAGTTCAATCATGAAATTTAAGTTTTAAGGAATAACAAAATATTCCCAAATGTAATGCATCCAAATTCTTTATAGTAATGACTCCTAATGATGACCACCAATGTATCCTTGTTTCCTCGTTAACTTATTGACCTGAGATCATCATTGCTTTAAAACGTCAACATAAGTTGGTGAATTCATGGTTTGGTAAAATGTATAAAAATAGGACCACAAGATTTCCAATGTAAAGACATGTAACACATTTACAATTATATTAAGTAATTTCGAGTGCACTAAGTTCATGGACACGAAGCTCGAAATATATGTATGCAATTATAATGCACTAATGTGCCCATGTAGATGTTCAAACCCGCACATCCAAATTGTTCCGACTGTATACGTTCGTTGTTTCATTAAGTCGAAAAGATGGCGTTACTCACCCGAACAGGGATGTCAATCCAAATAGTTCTTTTATAACATTCGCGTCGCTAACTAGCAAATTGACTTTTATGAAATGGGAATGTTGGGTTTAGCTTCTAGGCCAACTCGTAATATGTTTAAAAGAGTACTTGCGTCCAAATGTAAAACAATGCATGTTTCTCACCCCAAAGTTGTAAAACAATATAATTGTATAAAAGCGGGGCTATGAACTCACCGTAAGTGAATGATTGATTATCTAAATCAAAAGAGTGAATCGCCTCGGCAATTTGAATGCAACCTAATTAATTATAGGTCGTATGAGTATAATGTATTTCATATAATTAAAACATCACATGTCGTATAGTTACACCACCACCTAATAGTTTTTATTAATTATTTAAAAGTTAAAACAATAATTAACTCGTACTTTGTTAAATTAAAGTATATATACTTGTACTCGTAAAGAAAATATTATTTTTATTTATTAACACATCGTTTGTAAAAATGTATGATTTAATAATGATATTTTATTATTAAATTAATTGTTTTATAAAAGATTGTACAAAAATAAAAGTAATGCGCGCGAGTTTTAAAACTTCATATCTTTATCGTTTCGACTCCGTTTTATACGTTTCTTATGTCCACGTCTCCGTATTAAAATAAGTTATCAAAATATCATATTTATAAGATTTAACCCACTGATGAACAGTAACTTTTACTGTTCATCACAGTTTATATAAACTATTTTTATAAAACTAATTATATATAACTTGTTTAAATCATAATTTGTTCGTTATAGTTCCGTTTCTCGAGATCCTTATGTCCTTGGATTAGTATTAAGAAAATTTATCAAAATATTAAATTTATAAAATTTAAATCCCTGATGAACAGTAGTATTTACTATTCACAGCAGTTTATAAAAATTGTTTTTATACAATTAATTATATATAACTTGTAAATTACGTAACTTGTTCGTTATAATTCCGTTTTTCGAGTTCTTTATGTCCGTGGGTTCGTATTAAGGAAATTTATCAAAATATTAGATTTATGAGATTTTTAACCTCTGGTGAACAGTAACTTTACTTCATCTCGTTTATATAATTATTTTTATAAAGTTAATTATATATAAAACTTGTAAAATCCATAACTTGTTCGTTATAATTCTGTTTTTCGAGTTCCTTACATGCCTACGATCCTTGTAAAGAGCACTATTTTTATAAAATATAAAACATAGGGTATTTAGTTCGAATTCCAATAGTGTGTATAAATATATAATTAGGGTTTTTAATTTATAAGTTAGTTTACAATCATTTTATTTAAGAACCTTGCACCATTATTTTACCAAGTGTTGTACCGTATAATTCACATGTATTTAGTACTCATTAATGTCATGTCCTTTGTCCCTATTGTAATCATCAAATACATTTATATTGAACTAAAAATGAAACTCAGGTGGTGATTAACTAATGCAAAAGTAGTATACAATAGAAAATAAATAATGAAACATTGAATACTTTATTGATCCTTCTAGAAGTCAAGTCAGGATAATGAACACAAGATGTAACCACAACAAGCCTTCAAAATCAAAACCTAATCAGAAAAACATAAATATGTTTTCTTGATAATTCCTTGTTAAACCCGAATCCAAAAGCTTCCCAACACCTTGTAGTTGTTTAGGTAGTCTTAGAATGAAACTCTTGAATGCTCTGGAATACCCTGGTTGCAAAAATTAAATGATAAACCCTAATGATCCAGTATGCCGTAGGTTGTAGGGCTCAAAAGAAGAGTGTTCTTGCTCTTGTTTTTTTTGTTTGGAATGGAAGTGTATAATGGTGATCCCTAGGGTTCCTTTTATAGTGTTTAGAAAAACCATAAACACCTATTGAAACCATGAGGCATGGAAAGGATTAGGGTACATGAGCAAAGTGACCTCTCATCCTCCCTAGGCAATACCCTTGGCACAAGGGGAGAATGGGTACATGGATTAGAAAATTATAGAAAGCATGAGCTTATGGTACTTTATGTATGGTTTACAAATTGTAGGAAAGGTTTAATAGGGATTAAATGATTTATTTCATGTAATAAAGTCATGTCCGTTCTAAGATGTATAAGTGAGAAAATATTAAATTTTGAGTATTGGGTATAAATGTGGGTATTTGTTAAGTGTAGATGGGTTATGGTGCTTCCGGGTACGACGAATGTATTTTATTGCGAAACGTAGCGTTTTACGTAACCAAACAAAAAATAAATATGAATAGTTATAAAATCTATACTCTTAATATTCATATAACACTTGTTTGATCTAGAAGTAATGGAGTTTGAGAATACACAGAACAATGCTTTGGCTAAGCTTCTAATGCTCAAACTCGGGGAGTATGAGATGTGGGAGATCAGGATTAAACAGTATTTTCAGATCCAGGATTATGCTCTATGGGAGGTCATAGAGAATGGGAATTCATGGGTACCTATTCCTGTAACAACACCACCAGAAACTGGTACATCAACAACAACAAAGATGACTTTGCCTGCTACTATTGAAGAAAAGACATGTAAAAAGAATGATGTAAAGGCAAGAAGTCTACTGCTCATGGCACTGCCCAATGAACATCAACTTACCTTCGACCAGTATGTTGATGCTCAATCAATGTTTGCTGCAATTAAAGCTCGATTTGGAGGCAATGAAGCAACAAAGAAGACACAGAAGGCTCTGTTGAAACAACAGTATGAAAACTTTAGTGCTTCAAACTCAGAATCACTTGATTCTATCTTTAACAGGCTTCAAAAGCTTGTTAGTAGATTGGCAATTCTGGGTGTGGTTACTCCTCCAGAAGATCTAAATGTAAAATTTTTAAGGAGCTTACCTTCTGAATGGGATACACATGTTGTAGTTTGGATGAACAAACCTGATTTTGATACTATGGGTTTGGATGATCTATACAACAATTTTAAAAGTGTTGAACAGAAGGTTAAAAAATCTGCTGGTGCAAGCAATGATGATAAAAACTTGGCATTTGTAACTACTTCAGGTGCAAGCAATACTAATAATATTAATACTGTTAACCCTGAAGTTAGTACTGCTACCACAAAGGTTAATACTGCCAGTACTGAAATTTGTACTGCTAGCTTTAGTGATGCCACAGTATATGCCTTTCTATCCACTCAACCAAAAGGGTCTCAACTAGTTCATGAAGACCTTGAGCAACTTCATGATGATGATTTGGAAGAAATGGATTTAAAGTGGAATATGGCACTACTAAGCATGAGGGCAAGAAAGTTCTATCAGAGAACTGGAAGGAAAATCATCATTGATGGAAGCAATACTGCTGGATATGATAAATCAAAGGTAGAATGTTTCAACTGCCATAAAATGGGACATTTTGCCAGGGAATGCAGAGCACCTAGGAGTAAAGACAACAGAAATTGGAATCAAGGTAGCTCAACAAAGACTGTAAAGATTGAAGATGCTTCTGAAAAGGCAATGTGTGCTCTAGATGGTGCTGGCTTTGATTGGAGTGACATGGCTCTCATGGAATTCTCAGATTCTGAGGTAAAAAATGATAAATCTTGTTCAAAAAATTGTCTGAAAAACTATGAAGCTCTAAAGAAACAGTATGATGATTTGCTTGTTAAATTAAACACAGCACATCCCCCCTCTACCCGAGGGGGGGTATTCAAACACACACCCCACCCTCACCTACCACCTCAAAAACCCCCGTTAAAACTTATAACTCAAAATACCCCTCACGCATCCTCCAGAACCCCCCTCCCCCCCCCCTGACAACCTACCCAGCACACCTTACAGAGTAAACGCGTAAAACCCTAAAAATAAATTGTGAATTACATAATGTCATACAATGACCTAAAACACAAGGTGTTATACATTATATCATCGTTTACTATGGTCATTATCGTATGGTTACTGTTGTTGGGGTGGTTGGGTCCTGGAGCGGTCTCATCTTGTACAAGTCTATTCATCAAGCGATACAAACCTCCCTCAAACAAGCTAAACACTTGTCGATACAATATTCGAGTGAGTTAATCGTTTCAGACCAATAGTACAACAATTTCAGTCATGGTACATTCTAGTACTGCCAAGTAAATCGGATACTTACATCCATTAGCTGCGTTCGATAGTAATCATCGAACATTGCAGATATCAGAAACAAGACTATGCCCTTAAACAATTAAGACTTCAAACATGCATACTCACGCGAGTACACTTTTTCTTCGATGCTTTCGCTATTAAGAGACTCTCTCTATAATGTGGTTATATCAATCATAAAACTCGTAATGATATTTTTCAAAAAATATCCATTCTAAACATCGGTCATAGGTGTGGTGGTTACGGCAGTTCTCTTTGGTGGCATTTTGATTTAGATCACCAAGATACAATACACGTGGGATTTCAAACAATCACAATCACGACATAATAAAATGCATCCACCTCATATATGATTTAAAAACATATATGATAATTAATACAGAATGAAAACTACAAAGTCCTTCGGTCGTGCTAGCAGGAAATAACTCATAATATTTAACAGATTAACAGATAGCTATAGATTAAATATCCTGGTCAAACCTAACCAAAATTGAAGGATATTAAGAAGGGTTGAAATATCAAATTTTGCTGAATAAAGTCATCATCATCTTGTTTAGAACTGGTTTATTTAATCTTAAATCTTTTTTTTGGTCACACAATCGTTAACACAAATTTAATCTTGGGACGAGATTTCTTTAAGGGGTAGGTACTGTAACATCCGGCAATTTTCAAAATTCTAAATGTCTATGTTACCTTTTGACATTTTGGTTCCGGTTCAATTTTTTTTAACATTTGGACTTTTTACCGTCGCATAAAAACAATTTCCGCGTAGCCTGTAAATTTCAAGACATATTTAAATAATAAATAATAATTATTATTATTTATCTCTCATTTATAAACTAAACATTTGCTCGGTTCCTAAGACTTTCAAATTACATGTGAAGGGGTACACTATTGAAAAATATAACAATAGTGTTACTTCCTAGCACTATTTGAGAATATATACTATTCCTAATACTATTCCTAGCACTATTTAAGAATATATACTATTCTTATCTTTTTAAAATTTGAATCAGGTGATGAGACGTAACTATGTGAATATAGAAAGAAATAGGTATAGGTAGGGTAGTTAGGTAAGGAATATACATGATGGTGTCTAATTATATTTTTTTTAATTTGGTCAAGGTTGTCGTGACTTTAAATTGTTATTGCTATGTCTTGGGATGGGTAGTGTACTAAGATAATTTTTTTATAAGAAAAAATTTGGGCCTTGACGTGGATTTAAGGTTTATTCAAGTCAAAATATATTTTTCGGTCAAAGCTTAACAGTGTTACTCAATAATTTACCAAAAGTTTTAATTAAATATTATAAAAACATTTAGCAAATATTATCAAGTAAATACTCATTTTTATTGGAAAAATGATTTGGAAAACAATGGCGCAACTTTCGTGTTTTAAATCAATCGTTTTTACTCATTAGCCTAAACAATACCTACTAAACTCAACTAATATACATCATTTGCCCTATCATTTAAGCCACTTATTATTTTATTTTATTTTCACTGTGATACTTGGATGTAGACGTGTCATCTTTTGCCTTTGAATAGACACATCAGTCCTGTTACTATTTGTTTTTTTTAACAAACACGTTATGGGCACGCATTGTAGATTGTAGACCACGAATCTCTTGACCAATGTATCTTTTTTTTGAACGACGACTTTATTAGAACCACTAGCAAGGAGCTAGAAAATTACAAAGGAATCAAAAAAGGGTGT
>BQNB010043492.1:0-45478 GCA_026074375.1 Tanacetum coccineum | reverse complement strand
AAGACACTTGACTTTGATCAATTCCATGGGCGTGACCAGTTCCATAGGACAATCAACTAAGTTCGTATTGGTTATTTATTGGCTCTACTAGTTTCGAGAATCAATTTAAAGATACATAATAATTAATCAAAACTAAATTTTTCACAACTTGGTTGGTCCTCTGATGTGTACATGTTAAAGTTGTACTTGTTTATAATACTTGCATAACTAAATAATTTAAACATCACTTGTTTATAATACATTTCGGTACTGGTTTGGTTTTATATGTCTTCTAAAGCTTTAATCGCTCATATGTTTAAACTTTGTTGTTTAGCAGCATGGCTGCTTCATCCTCAACAACTCCATTTTCATTGGATCTTTATCACAACGGGTATTTCAAGCTTAAACCTTTAACCTATATTGATAGTGAGATGGTCACAATGAATATTGATGTAACTGGTTTCAAATTTGAGGATATGAAAGAATATGTTGAAGCCAAAACAAATTCCGTAGTGACTGGGTTGTATTACTTTAATAAAGGTTTAAACAATATCAAGTGTGATGCTGATTTTACTGTATTTGTTGAAAAGTGGCAAAGTGATGAAGATAGAATGGCACAGTTATATGTAGATCATAAGAATGCAGATTTGGGTGATTATATAGGTAAAGATTTGGGTGATTGTATACTTGTTGAGTTAAAACCTGGTTATGATTTAGATGACTCAGATGATGAATTTAGTGATGTTGCATCACTTGATCATTTATCTGAGGGTGAAGAAGAGTTAAGGCAGGTTAGGATTAAAAAAAGAAAAAGCGTAGAGGAAAAGAACATATCAAATGAAGATGCATATGATGAATGTAGGCTAGTGTTGCCTAATGAAGATGTATATGATGAAAGTAAGCTAGTGTTGCATAATGATAGTGATGATAATGAGCATGAAGTGGATTTAGGGAATGGTATAGAAGCATTCAGTGTGGACTTAGAGAAGAGGGAATGCAGTTGTAGAGAGTGGTAGTTAACTGGTGTACCATGCCCTCATTCTATCACATCCATGTATTTCATTAACATGAATCCTGATGATTATGTTAGTGAATCATTCAAGGTAAGCACATACAAAAAAAACCAATATTAGGTAAATTGTATGCAGACTTGGATCAAGTTAAAGATTGTCTGACCTTTTATTCTTTGCCAATAGATACCAACTTTGGTATGAAAAAAAGTGACAGTGAAAAGTTGTTAGTTAGGTGTGGGTTTGATGAAAAAGAAAGAAGAAAGAAAAAACTTCCAAGGGATCCTAATAAACCTTGTTGTCCTTTTAGGTTACGAGTTGTGAAGATGCATGATGGAAACTCCTGGCATATAAGAATCCTAGTTGATGAGCACACCTGCACTAGACAATATTATCTTGGGTGTTTAGTGACTTCTAAATGGATTGCCAGACAATACGAAGATAAAATAAGAATGAATCCTGATTTAAAAGTGGTTGATCTGCAAGAAATGGTTATGAAAAAATACAGGGTCAAGACATCATACAATCAGTGTAGTAGAGCTAGAAGGATTGCAGTTTATAATCTTAAGCAGAATGTTGGAAGTCAATATGACAGGTTGGTTGATTATGCCGGTGAATTGAGAAAAACAAACCCTGGTACCACAGTGCACTTGTGCATTGATCCTCTTGCAGATGGTACACACATGTTTAATAGTTTTTATGTTTGCTTTCACAATATAAAAGAGGGTTGGAAAGCAGGTTGTAGAAAGGTTATAGGTTTGGATGGGTGTTTTTTAAAAGGGGTGTGTCAAGGTGAACTGTTAGCAGCTATTGGGCGGGATGGAAACAATCAAATATACCCAATTGCATGGGCTGTTGTACAAGTTGAGAGCACAGAAAGTTGGGAATGGTTTATTAAGTCATTAACAAAAGATCTTGGTTTAGCAGATGGCCATGGGATCACATTTATATCTGATGGGCATAAAGGACTTATACAAGCAGTTAGGAGAGTGGTGCCAAGGGTAGAACATAGGTTGTGTGCTAGGCATATTTACGCAAATTTTAATAAGGTATATCCGGGTGTTCTATTTAGAAACCTGTTTTGGCAAGCGTCAAAGGCATCTTATCATCAGAAGTTTAAAAGTACAATGGAAGAAATCAAGACGGCAAGTGCAGGAGCTTATCAATATTTGGTAGATAAAGATCCATGTACATGGTCAAGAGCATACTTTAAAGAAGGAATGGATTGTGATGCTGTTGAAAATGGACTTAGTGAATCGTTTAACTCCCATATAAAGGATGCAAGGAGAAAACCAATAATTGGAATGCTTGAAGACATCAGATCATATGTCATGACAAGGAATTACACGCTAAGGAAGGAATGTGAAGATTGGAAAAGTGAGATTTGCCCTAACATCAGGAAGGTTTTGGAGTTGCATAAAAAAATACAAAGGTATGTTCTTTATAATTGTTGTTGCAAAAATATATCGATATAATTTGACCTAACGGCGTACTTGCATTTTATTGACTGACAGGAAATGGACTTTGAGTCCAAGTGGATGGCATCAGTTTGAAGTAAGGCAAGGGAATGGTATAGAAGCATTCAGTGTGGACTTAGAGAAGAGGGAATGCAGTTGTAGACAGTGGCAGTTAACTGGTGTACCATGCCCTCATTCTATCACAGCCATGTATTTCATTAACACGAATCCTGATGATTATGTTAGTGAATCATTCAAGGTAAGCACATACAAAAGTATTTACGCATTCAATATTTTGCCAGTCGGTGGTATGAATATGTGGAGGAAAATAAAACATGTTCCATGTAAACCACCTTTAGAAAGAAGGATGCCAGGTAGACCCCCTGTTAATAGGAAAAAGGATAAATCTGAGATGAAAATCCAAAAACATGTAGCAAGGCCTCCAAGATCAATGACATGTAAAAATTGTGGTGAAACTGGTCATAACAAAAACGGTTGTGAAAAACCTAAGGTACTTGGTGAAGAAGATAACCCAGGTAATGAGCAAGCTAATCCACCTAGTCAACAAGACGGTCCACCAAAAAAGAAAGGCAGACCTATAGTTAATGACCCAGTGAATGCAAGAGTTACTAGTCAAAGTAAGTATAATTTTGTGACTGCTAGAGGTGGCATATAGATGGGAGGAACCAGTGCTAGTGGTTCAAGTAATGGAAGGGGAAATGCTAGTGGTTCAAGTAGGGGAAGGGGAAGTGCTAGTGGTTCAAACAGTCAATTTGCTTGCATTTACTTCTGATAATCATAGTGATAATAGCAAACCTGTAATAGACTAATAGTATGCTAATTGCTGATTTTTTTTCTTTTTGTGCTTCCAGTATATAGAAATGTTGAGGACATATTTTTCCTTAGCATAATGTTGTATGGGCTTTCAAAACGGGTCAGTTATGAAAATGGGTCAGTTTTGAAAATGGGTGTTTGGCAATAAGATTCAATTATGTTGTTTGGTTATGCAAGAAAAGCTTTAGGGTGTTGGCTATAAAGTATTCAAGTCTGCCTACAATGCAATACTTTCACGGTTATGCAACAAAGGGTGCCAAGATTCAAGCCATATGTCAGTCTAGTGTGTTTCCGGCATTCAACCATTTTCAGCAAATATACGTCGAAAGGATGATGACAGACACCAAACGTTAATCAAAAGGCTGCACGCTGTATGCACGTCCTATTAAACACATTTTAATAACATGCATATCATTTGCAGATGCCACTAGAACAACAAACACAGTCCAACTTGTTTAATATTTTTTTTGTATATCCAACGGGCAATAATGCACGACACCAGACGTTAATCAAAAGGCTGCACGCTGTATGCACGTCCTATTAAACACATTTTAATAACCTTCATATCATTTGAGTTGCCACGCGAAAAAAAATACTTTTATCATGCTTGATTTAAGTTAGACAACTAAGGATGTTCAAATATAAGTTTGTCGCCATATAGAAATTTCTATTCATGCAATTGTCTGTGGTTGAATGGCTTGGTCTCTACTCTAACCAAGTTTCTGTATCACATTCAAAGCCCATACATACAACATAAGTAAGAAACTGTAGCTACAAAAGTTTCATTTTCTAAACCTCAATAAATATAGCACTGAGAACACGGACTGCACAAGAGTACAACTTCTACCACTAAGTCCTTCTGTACAATATCTGCATCTTTTAAATGAGAAACACCATTATACATGTCTTGCTGCTCAAATGGCACTTTCACGAACAACTGACCATGCATGGTTACAACAGCTGCAGTTTGATGAGGATCAATCCATCCAATTATGCCCATGCGAGCAGCTGCATCAGATTGTACTCGCACCTAAATCCATCCAAAAAAAATGTTTTAAGATGATAGAAATTGTAACATGTACCCAAGTTTAAACAAGGGGTCTCTTTAATTCACATAAGAGACTCGAACTAGAAAGCATGTATGCTACTATATGAATAAATGGTGAACAAAGAGTAGTTTGAAGTTTTTAGTACCTCTTCACGCAAAGCCCACGAACCAAAGCATACACCTCAAAGCAATCCTTCTGTAAGGTCAATTTTCAATACCAGTTAAATGCATCAAAAGACAAAATTAAAGACCCCTTTTAAAGTCAAATAGAGTTCATCAATAAAAGAAAATTTCACATATAAAAAATCATACAAACAGATGTATCTATTTCTTGAAAGAAACAGCTTCTGAAATCACAGAATATAGAGCCAGTTTGGTCAACGAGAACCAACCAGCAAACACACTGCTACCAGTCTAACAATTTATACAAATTATTTTGTGTTAAAATGTTTGCGGTGCTGTTTTAGCCCTTTTCGGCTCGTTTCCAGGTCTCGGGCGAAACTGAAAAGTTGTCAGGAATGTCGTTTCACATCAAATTGCTTTAGAGTCCGAGTCGTGAATACGTGATATAGATGATCGTTCTTATAAGTCAAGCCAGACCTAAAAGTCAAATGGTATAATAATTATCTAAAAAAATCCGAAAATTCTCAGATGTTACAGATACCATGTAGAAATTTACAGAAAAAACAGTTTATCAACTCAAAACAGCTTAAACACCAGATTGAATACAACCAACCACCCCTTTATTTTTTATCACAACATCAGACACTCACTTTAAATGTGAGTTCTAGTTTTGAACTATACAATTACAAAGAAAACATAATGAAAAACAATACAAAGTGTTTCGAGATGAAGAAGACGAGTACACAGTAAACCCTAATCAAAAAACTAAACAATAATGAGAAGAAACTGAGTATTTATAGCACCAGCTGATTATCTTTCAATGTTTGTCACTTTCAGTCCCTGAAAAATAAACACACTGACAAAACAAACACAAAGTTAACTAACTCAAATAACTTAACAAAAAACTTACCTTTCTTACACTTTGAGTTTCAGAAACATGTCATAAAGAATTAGCTTACAAAACATTCTTTTCAATAATTACCTATGACTTTCATCATCCAATCTCATAAAGGTTGTACTTGTCGGTGTATAATTGCACGCAGAATGTAGGTGCTTCAGGCGTGTGCCACACTTATCGATGCACACTCGTGTAATGTAATATTGGTATGTAAGATAGAGTTGGGTGATGATAGACCTCAATGCTAATAATAATCCCTAGATTTTAAGAAATAAACGAAGCTATTAACAAAATAATTGTTCTTATGTAGGAAAGAGAGTTGGTGGTTACGATGGTTAAGGGGCAGTTTGGTTAGTGGGTGTGGAATTTGTGATATCCTTTCATTGATGAGTTTAAATGTTTGGTTAACAGATATAGAAACAAAATTGGAAATCATTGTAAAAAAAGTGATACCACATGCACATAGTCGGTTTCTAAGCTCATTCGTGGGACAATATTTAAATTGGGCCCACACATCACTATATAAAACATAATTATTATTTTTTTAATTATATATACTATTTTTTCTTCGCAGACATGTACCTCTTTCTTTCAATTTATTAATTTTTTATTTTTTTTATTTACTTTCAATCTTATAGTAATATATAATTTCAAACCTAATTCTATACAAATTTTATAAAAAAATAATCTTTTTAAACAATTATACATTTCTTCGCAGAAAAAACGAATATGAAACAGACTTTTGTATTACCCCAACACGTTGGAGAATCCTCTAACCAATCGGGTAATCACCAACTCCGTTGGTAGAAGTCCTCTAAACCAATCCGTTGTAATACATATCAATCAGTTTACAGCATCATAATTTGCACCTTATCTACATAGATCCAGATTCTTTCGCGATCTTCAACTATTGGATGTAGATACAAAACAACTACGTCACTGTCACGCCCATAACTTTTTCTAAAAAACTCTCAGGATAGTAATACTAATCTCTATAATCGAACAGTCTAAGGATTTTGGACTACCTCATTTCTTGATCACAACTTTTCAGAAGGTGAATAAAATCTCCATAATCATGTCTCTCTCAAACGAAGCTAACACTGGATAACTCTCTCTCTTACTAATTATAGTTCTGAAGTCAAAGACACTATCTACTGTTAGTAAGGTGAATAAAAACCATAAATGTCAAAAAAGAAGCCAATCACTGGGTACTCTTCTAAATTAAGTTTGAAGTAAAGACATCCTATCTTCCAAAATATGCAGCATTGAAAAACACAAACATATATATACAACACTCAAGTTAATATTAGTATTATTGTATAGCTAGAAAGTTATATTAAATGGCGAATTAGAGTATGTGCAACTCCACACCTAGAGGCAATATTGTTACTAGCTGGCCCTCAACCAAAGACAGAGCAGTCTTCGCAGATGGACCTGGCCAGCCGAGTATCAATCTCAATTTTCTTAAGTGCAACAGCAGTATGTATGGATATGATGTATTCAGCAAGTTCCGAGTCACAAAATCGACCATATTAGGCCACGATATGATTTCAACAAATTTAATATGTTCATGGGGATTAGTAATATCCATTGCTTTCCTGTTATTTGTGACATCTGTAGTCCATAGTGGCTGCAGCAAGAAAAGACCCATGAAGTCGCTAAAATATCTTTGCATACCAAGCTTATATTATATTGGTTAAGTGGATGTAGCACCGATTAATACCTAGGTGTGAACGTGTCCAATTCTGGACATGCATTCAGTATGTTAGCCAAATCTATAAGACAGTTAAATCTACAGCAATCGATCGACAACTCCAATTTCTTGGATTTAGTAACTGGGGAACAAAATTAAGCATAAAACTTTTCTGTAAAATAAGATAAGAATGTCACATATATTTTTAACGAATAATCGGTAAGAACCCCAGGTATTATAACATCATAACACCAAAAAAGTATCGTCACGTCAACTTTAACATCATAACACCAACACAAAAAAACCCCTCTAATCATAACACCAAAATAACACCACTTTTTAGGACCCACTCTTTTTATTCTTTTCCATTTATTAAAACAAATTAAATACAAAATAATATTTTTTTTAAGTTATAAAGCTAAAACATTTTTTTTAATTGCAAAAAATACAAGGACAAAAATCACAAAGAATAAAATCACAGGGACTAAAATGTAAAAATCTCTTTCTTCTTCCTCTTTTACACTACCTGCACAAACACACACTCTAACACACACCAACACACACACACTAAAAGCACACACACTAAAACACAACACAAACCCATACTCACCTTTTAAATCGAAAAAAAAATAGCAGCGTTGCTGCACTCACTCATCTTTCCATTTCTCACACAACTAAAGTGGTATTCAAAAAACAATAAAAACTCCACAAACACTAAAACACAACAAACCCATACTCACAACTATTCTTAACAAATCTTCGCGCTTAAACAATATCAATACAGCTCTGAGCGTTCAGTTCTGTGTTCATCTCGGGTGGCACCACGCGAGGTCGTCCCCAAATCATACCCATCCCTTTTACATTCACCGTGTTTCATTCCAACGTCCTCAAACGGATATCATGGAACGCGGCCAAACGGGTTTATCGTTATGAAGGTTATCAGCCCCTTAACGCCAGACTCACACTACCGTCACACCAATCAAAACAACAAGTTTGGTTTCAATGCTTTATATTAATAAGGGAATCTGATACAACTATAATATGAAACCTACACCTATTTATAGACTACATGCTAACAAAGTTAAGTACACAAAACTTGCATGAAATGGAACGTGGGTATACTCCCATGACCTCCTGAATAATAGGTAAACCAAGAACTAGTAAAACAGACGTGTAAAAGTCTTGGTCCTTTGCCATGCATTTCGGTACCTATCAACTCTTATCTTCACACATAACTGGGCCCCACATACTGACCCGTACCCGCTGACCCGTGACCCATTAAGATTACCCAACATTCACCCCCTAATCTTGATGCATTTCATGGTCACAGCTCTTATGATCATAATCACAAACACGGTCTCGGTCATATACTACTTGCTCGGTCTTTTCGTACTTTGCTTCTTTTCTTGCTTACACAACCACGTAGATACAAAGGAACAATCCTTGCTACTTGCTTTCTTGTGATCACCTCCTGTTACGGGATCCACTTGCTCAAAGTTCTTGCTAAACTTTCAAGTTCCAAAACGGTATTGATTTCTTGCTAAAATACCGGTCTTAATCTCGTTCTTGCTTCTTGCTTATCGATTCTTGCTTATTGATTCTTGCTTTCTTACGATTGTTTCTTGCTTGCTACTTGCTACAAAGACGAAACTTTCTACTTGCTATGGTTGTCTTACCTGCTACTTGCTACAAACTATGCGACAACCTTCTTGCTTGCTAACTTGCGAAAACTTGCTGCCTTTTTTTCTCTTGCTGGTGATTCTTGCTTCTTGCTTGCTTCCTGCTTTGAGAAAGCACTCTTTGCTATCTTTCTTGTCTGCTCGTGCTTTTACATTTTGTGCTTCTGGTTCCCTTGCTGCTTCTCTCTTCACTTTCTTGCCACGCACAAGGTTATGGAAAACCTCTTCTACATAAAGCTCGATTCCTTGTTGCGTCTACCCTGCAGCGAAGGGCTACACCCTTTTCTTGAAACCGACTCTCAAACCCGCCTTCAATCTAACCTAGCTCTAGATACCACGTGTAGATTCAAAGCTTGCTGAAAAGTAAACTTGCTGAAAAGAATAGAAAAGCTTTACTGATAATATAGAGAAAGAGACTAAAACTCTGCTTATTATTGAATAAACTAATGGGGCTATATATAGCCTACAAGATAGAAACGTGTGTTACTAGTCCTACCTAGAAAGGTTACATGACTACTTCTTGCATGAAACTCGGTCAGAGCTTTTACCAAGCCCTTTTTTATTCAAAACCAAACCATGCATATTTATTAACGAGCGAGAATGTACCCGCGCGCTGCGGCGAGGTGTTTTGTAGTCTCACATTGTTATTTAGTTAGCCGACGATACGTTATTTAGAATTAGTTACAAAAGATAATAGTTGATGTTGTATCTTCAGCGTAGGATTGCTAGTAACCATTAAAGCCATAGTAACTTCAGTGCATATATTAACAATATCTTTACCAATCTTAGAAGGAAAAACAGTGTGAAAAGTTTGGTCGATATAAAAGTGCTACTTCATATATCAGTAGTGGTGGTAGATTAACATACGTTATGGAGCATTGTCTCGCTCGCATATGATCAGTGGAATACCCATACCGAATCCAACAACTACGTTGCAGCCCAAGTCATGTAACCCAACCAAAATAGACACGCCATACTTGACCGGGAAAATCAGAAGCTCCATTACTTGAACAATCTACAACAAAAGAAATATATACAGCTATCACCATTGCATAATTAAAGTGAATCAATATTTAACCTATGTGAACATTACTCGTCACCAGTGAGTACACAAATTTTAGAACTGCAATACTTGTGTGCTCGGTGATCACATCAACTTTTCCAGATATAGTACCTTAATTTACAGCTCCTAACCTACATCATGATAACATTATCGGAATTAGTAGCTAAAATTTATATGACTAAAGAATTCAATATCAGAAACAAAACAATAACGCAGAAAGTATGCGTAATGAGGGAAAACAACAACCCTTTTTGTATATGAGATTCAACCTTGTGTAGTTTAGTGTTTTATTAAAAACTATTTTGAATTAAATCCCAAAATTAAAATTTCTAAACATGAAACTGAACTACTCCGTAATAGATAAAAATAATCGGGGTCCAACTTCCATGGACGTCCAAATCGGGAACTTTGTTCAGAAGGCGGCTGTTGTGCCGACTATGAGACAAACAATGAACACACTCAACAATTCAGCACTGAAACGCCATATCGATCCTCGAAAATATACGACTGCTAGAAGAACAGAAAATCCAAGAACATTGTTCATGAACACACCATCGTATATCTGCATCAATCATAAAAGTATGCAAATCAACTGTCAGTAGACACAAAGTGTTAGGCCTACATGTTTATCGTGAAAGGTATACATGGTCCATTTGTATAAGGTCATATGGTCGAAAGTCGTCTCAAGTGTGTTTAATTTCTCGTAGGCAAAATGCTTTAACTTGGTATTGTAATACTGAAATTTTTGTCAGCATTAGTAAAACATTACATATTTATAAGCTTAAAGAAAAGGAATAGATGTTTACACGTTGTCATATATCCCAACCTAACCTGGTTTGACCCATAACCCCTGCCCGACACAATAATCTTGCCACGTGTCAGATGTTTGTATGAAAAAAGCTTATAAGAGAAAACATACGTTCCATAATCAAACTTGCATGTCAAAATCCAGCCAAGGTTGGCATATAAATTATAGATGAAAAAAGAAACTGTCACATACGTTTTACTGATTAAATGTACATATTGTAAGGAAATAACATAGAAACTTCAATGTTTTAATTGTGAAAATATACAAATGATAAAAGCACATACAATTAGGCATGTATGCATGATACTTTTCAATTGTTATTTATACGATTATGGATAATCATATGATATATGAGGAAAGCACAAAAGATTAAGCAGACTTTATACATTTGCTATATGTATTCCCTTCATGAACCCCAAAAAAGATAGTCATATGATAAAACACAAACCTCAGAAAATGTTAATGAAGTAGTTCGTTCTTTCCCTTGACTTTTAGTTCGGATTGCAGAGATAGCTGCTCTGCATTTGTGGCTAATAGAACTAAGATAAACGGTATGAAAAAGGACGACATGCCGGCCGATTTGGAGACATTTTGAACACTGTGTATAAAAGGTTCAGCCATAAGAGCTAGCATTGCTATCCCGAGCGCCAGTAGCATCAAAGCGTTTGTTCACCCCCACACACTTCTATCAACATTATCATCTTCCCATTTTTCGCATGCTTCCTGCATAGTTATAGACACACTGACCTTTTAGGTCAAACCCATATCATTACAGGTTCTTCACCAACAAATTTTGTATTTGAATGTTTTCTTTAAAAATTCAAAGCATTTACTAAAACTTCTTTAGAATAAAAAAAGTCACGCCAACTTTGCAGTTAGTAATTTTAGCTTATTTAATGGCAAAGGTCGGCCTACTTATCCATGATACATCTTTAGGCCCAGGTGTTGACCAAATCCATGAACGAATTCCTCTTCATCGATCTCTTTATCTCCATTTGTATGAAGGTTTTGCATTATGCGAGATGTGGTTTCCTTCACATTCCATGAAGTCTCACCAAAGTTGACATGCGTCATAAGTTTTTTCAACTTGGTTAACAATACAGAACCATCTTTGTTGACATCCAAGCTCCTAGGGTTCTCATCTCTTGCAATAAAACCATACTTCTTTTTTTTAACATAACTTCAATCCACAATTACCTTTAAACATCAATGCACAGATTTAGACCGATGAGCTGTCTTTGAATATCTCACAAACATTATAATGTAGCACTTCTGTAAAGCTATGTATTAAGGGGTATTTAGATCGTTGATATGGCTTTAAACACTCCTTTTGTAACTGTGGGTCCACTTGACATCGTTCAATTTTAAAAGGAGTGAGTATGCATCTGCTTGTTTCCATGTACATTGCATGTTCTACAATTTATTATGAATGCAAATCCTGATCAATATGATCACATTGTATTATTGGTGGCTAGTGAACAATGTAAATCTGGACATAACAATTTAGGTATAACGTAACATATTTTAAAGGTTAACATTACATCATAACGGCAAGAAGAGATAACATATCTCGCAGTTTGGTACTTTTTTAACTATATTTAAAAAAGAGTAACGCACTAAAGTTGTTGAAATGTAAAATTGCAGATGTTGAATACATAAATAAATTGGGTTGTCCTTACCGGTCCATTTGTGTCATTAAAGTATTGCCTCCACAATGGTCGCAACTTTTCTTGGCCACCAACATCCCAAACCATGAAGATCACATTCTTATACTCAACTTTTTCCACATTAAAAGCTGCCACAAAAGAAAATAGTCACAAATGTTGACCGATATGTAGGCGTGTGACATTAACAGATATAACCCCATTGTAGCACGGCTTACCAATAGTAGGGATAGTCGACAAAACTTCACCAATGTGTACTCGTCATCGTAATCAAGTAGCTCCTCCTCATAAGCTTCGTTATCCTTTACTTGACCCATCTATACACAATAAACACACGAGTTAGTAATTTATTTATTGTTATCAGATTATATTAAAGATGTAAATTAAGTTGTTACATACCTTAAGATCCCCATCTTTTGATTTTAATCCGATTTTCCATACAAAATAATCAACATGCATTTTTGGTGGGAGGCTGTGGAATTTATTAGGGCCGGGTGACGATGTAGATGTTTCGGGAATCTATTCTTATGAAGTAAGAAGATAAAACGTTTATGGTTTTAAAAAAAGGAAAACAGTTTTTTGGACTAAGCAAACGGGCCAAAAAACAGGCCACACTAAGCCCATAAAAAGCCTACATGTGTTTTGTCGCCTACCGTAATGAGTTTTAGTATATAGGAGAATTCCAATACAAAATACTAACTAATAAAAACTGACTTGTAGACCAACCCGTCAATATTAAATCGTGCCCTCTAATGCTTTTAAAACACATCACGGATGAACAACTAACCCTGGAATAGTACATATTCATGGAAAGAGCGTGCAAAGACGAAGAGCATGATGATATTTGGCCAAACACGTTAACTCTATTATTATTAATCAACCCCTCATGTCCGTGACACATATCAACTTCTTTAAGTGTAGGAAGATTATCAAGACGCAAATCTAGGGCCCCATAACCTTTTATAGGTGAATGATACAAGGTCAAAATCAGATAAATAGATGGGCAAATTGACTCTTATAGTTTCATACTTTAATTTTTTACCATTTTGAGTACTCTAAAATTTTATACTATAAGTGGGCCACTGAACTTGAGATTTTATACCATTTTAAGTACTCTTTTAATATAACATATGCGTTTTCGACCGTGGGTTTTCGCCGTTTTTGACCGTTTTCAACGATTTCGTTTGTTTTCGACCATTTTCATCCGTTTTCGCCTGATTTCGACAGTTTTTGACCATTTACGTTCGTTTTCGACCGCTTTCGACTGATTTCGTCCGTTTTCGACCGATTTCGTCTATTTTAACCGTTTTTGACTTTTTTATCCTGTTTTCGACCGTTTCGATCGATTTCGATCGTTCTCGACTGATTTTGTCGGTCTTTGACCGTTTTCGGACAAAAACGATCGAAAACAGACGAAAATGGGTGAAATTAGGTGAAATCGGTCAAAATCGGTCGAAAATGAATGCAATCGGTCAAAATTAGTCAAAAAGCAGTCGAAAGTGGTCGAAAACGAACGTAACTGGTTGAAAACTGTCAAAACGGACAAAATCCGGCGGAAAAAAGGCTAAAAACGAACGAAATCAGTCGAAAACAGACGAAATCAGCCGAAAAGGAACGTAACTGGTCGAAAACTATCAAAAACAGACGAAATCGGTCAAAAACGACGGAAAAAGGCGAAAAACGGTCGAAAACGGACGAAATCAGTTGAAACTTTCGAAAGCAGTCGAAAACGAACGAAACGGGCGAAATCGGCCAAAAACAATCAAAAATGGACGAAATCAGTCAAAATTGGTCGAAAACTGACGAAATCAGTCAAAGACGGCGAAAAACGGTCGAAGACGAACGAAATCGGTCGAAAACGCATGTGTCATATCAAAAGAGTACTTAAGATGGTATAAAATCTCAAGTTCAGTGACCCACTTATGGTATAAAATTTTAAAGTACTTAAAATGGTAAAAAATTGAAAGTAGAAAAGTATAAGAGTCAATTTGCCCTAAATAGATAGCTCCGCAGATGTAGCATTATGGGACGGCCTTCTAAAAAGGTTTGTATCAAAGAATGTTAAGGAGAAATTATACCTATGATACACTACAAGAAAAATGGCTTTTAGGGACAACTTTTTGGGACTACGGAGAATAGTCCCTACAAGTCCACTAGACGACAAAAAAGTCACGTTTGGGCCCAATCTTTGACGAGTATTTTTAAGGACTACATATGTGATCTTTAAGGACTACACGTAATCCCTAAAGGTTTGCTACAGGACAAAATAAGAGTCTCATAATTTTTTGAGTTTGATTATCACTTATCGGGACAACTCATTGTCCTTAAAAGTTTGATGACAAAAACGAAATAGTCAAAGTCAAAACAAAATTAGTCCCGATGGAGGGAATTTTTGGCGCCCAATTTTTACGGGACAACAAGTAGACCCTATAAGTTTAGTAACAAAGAAAATATTGAAGAGTCAAAAAAATTTAGTCCGGGTGGAGGGAAATTTAGGCGCCAAACTTTAGGGGACTACATGTAGTCCCTAAAAATTTGTCATTAAAAGTAAAAAAAACTAATAAAGTGATTAAAATTAATTAAAAAATATTTAAATTTATAAAAGATAATTTAATATTTAAAAATAGTTTAAAATTGTTTAAAAATGATTTAATATATAAAAAATTATTTATAAATAATTTCAAAATTGTGAAAACATATTAAAAATGATTTACAAATAATTTAACCTAATTAAAATGATTTAAATGGTTTAAATTACTTAAATTAAATATAACCTCACACTTTAGACCGAATCGATGTGAAACCGCAACAAATAATTAAAACATACGAACTATATCTAAATCTTTAAACGTTTACGCCAAATGGCGTATAAAATTCCCGCCTAAAATCCCCGCCTAAAATTTCCGCCTAAAAATTATGAGGATATTAACTATAAATATGATACTTATATACACCACCAACACCAACTCTTATCCTTACAAACTCTTATCCTCACACCACCACCATCACCACCCAGTTTTGTGACTTATGCAAATGGAGCCATATGAATCTTTTTCGTGTCGCTGTGAAAGAGGAGTTGTAGTGTTGAGAAAATCACATAAATCACACAGCTTTGGTAGACTTTACTATGCATGTCCTCGTTCAAAGGTAAACAATGAGAACTTTTTTTTATTTATGCAATATATAAATACTTTGTTTTTTAAAATGACATTTCTTATGATTTTTTATCGTATAACAGCCATCACAACAAGATCATGGATGTGGATATTTTAAATGGAAAGATGAGATTACTTTTGGAAACGCAAGTTCTTTTCCGGGACCTTCAACACCTTCAATTGCTTCTTCGCGTGCAAGTTTCTCTTCAGGACTCTCTATAGCTGCACTAAGTCCTGGAAACGTAGAGTGCTCAAACTGCAAGCTCTTAACTATGATGATAAAGATATTAGAGGCAAGACTAGCCATGGAGAGGCATCCCGATGACCACGCATGTCAGTCAGCTGCAATACTTCATGAGCTTTTAAATGAAATGAAAAACCTTCATGTGGAGTAGTAGTTAGTATATTTAGTTGAATGTGTTAATTAGAATGTGCTAGAATAAAGAAGATTGAGAGGATGCCTATGTTTCCATGTTTTCACCATCTTAGGATGTAGTGGTTTATGTTTTTCTCCTCTTTAAAAAAGAGAGATCTTATGTTTATGTATTGTCTAACGATATCACCTCGACTCATCCGTTTAACATGTCTTGTACCAGTTTATCACCTCGACTCATCCGTCTAACATGTCTTGTATAACGAAATCACCCCGACTTATTCGTCTAACATGTCTTGTATAACGATACCATCTCGACTCATCCTCTTAACATGTCTTGTATAACGATATCATATCGGCTCATCCGCTTAACATGTCTTGTATAACGATACCATATCGACTTATCCGCTTAACATGTCTTGTATAACGATACCATATCGGCTCATCCGTTTAATATGTCTTGTATAACGATATCATCTCGACACATCCGTTTAACATCTCATGTATATAGATATCACCTTGACTCGTCCGCTTAACATGTCTTGTATAGCGAAATCACATTGACTCATCCGCTTAGCATGTCTTGTATAACGATACAATATCGACTCATCCGCTTAACATGTCTTGTATAACGATACCATATCGACTTATCCGCTTAACATGTCTTGTATAACGATACCACATCGGCTTATCTGTTTAACATGTCTTGTATAACGATACCAACTCGAATCATTCGTCTAACATGTCTTGGATTACGATATCACCTCGACTCATCCGCTTAACATGTCTTGTATAATGATACCATATCGGCTCATCTGTTTAATATGTCTTGTATAACGATATCATCTCGACACATCCGTTTAACATCTCATGTATATAGATATTACTTTGACTCGTCCACTTATCATGTCTTGTATAGCGAAATCACATCGACTCATCTGCTTAGCATGTATTGTATAACGATATCACCTCGACTCATCCGCTTAACATGTATTGTATAATGATATCACACCGACTCATCCGTTTAATATGTCTTGTATAACGATATCACCTCGACTCATCCGTCTAACATGTCTTATATCTCGACTCGTTCGTCTAACATATCGTGTATAACGATATCACCTTGACTCGTCCGTCTAACATGTATTGTATAACGATATCAACTCGACTCATCCGTCTAACATGTATTGGATAACAATATCACCTCGACTCATCCGTTTAACATGTCTTGTATAACGAAATCATCATGACTCATCCGTCTAACAAGTCTTGTATAACGATATCACCTCGACTCATCGGTCTAACATATCTTGTATAACGATATCGCCTTTACTCATCCGTCTAACATGTATTGTATAACGATATCAAGTCGACTCATCCGTCTAACATGTCTTGGATAACGATATCACCTCGACTCATCCGCTTAACATGTCTTGTATAACGATATCACCTCGACTTATCCATTTAACATGTATTGTATAACGATATCACCTCGACTCATCCGCTTAACATGTATTGTATAACGATATCACCTCGACTCATCCGCTTAACATGTATTGTATAACGATATCACCTCGACTCATCTGTGTAACATGTCTTGTATAACGATATCACCTCGACTCATCCGTCTAACATGTCTTGTATAACGATATCACATCGACTCGTCCGTCTAACATGTCTTGTATAATGATATCACCTCGACTCATACGTTTAACATCTCATGCATATAAATATCATCTCGACTCATTTGTTTAACATCGCACATCTCATGCACCTTAATATCATCTCAATTCATCCGTTTAACATCTCTTGTATATATCCACATCATCTTGACTCATCCGTTTAACGTCTCATGTATACGATTATAATGTTTTAAATAGAAAACGCTAACAACGTTCGTTTTGAATATAACATAGTTCAAACAAAACGAATTGTAAGCTCGATATGAAAAGTGCAAATAACATTCATTTTGAACGAACCTTATTAACACCGTTCAATTTATTTACCAATCGATTTAGTTACTTATGGTATTATTGTTATTAGGAAAAAGATCCTCTAAAGTTTATTTGAACTTTAGAGATAAAGTTCCTTCACATAGATAATACCGGGGCCTACTGTGGGACCCGGTTGTTTTTATGCTTGTGAGGGAACTTTACCTCTAAAGTTCAAATAAACTTTAGAGGATCCTTATCCTTGTTATTAACCTATATTATATTTTTTAAATTTATTTATTACATAATTAAGACCTTTAAAAAATTGGATTAATTTATATATTACATAACTAGTTTTAATACCCGTGCACGCACGGGGCTTAGATTAAATGTTTTAGTGAAATATTATTAATTTTGTTATTGTGGTTTTAAAGTATATTATGTTTTCTATTAAAAGTAAATATAACACTTAGAGATTGTGAACCCATGCATGCACAATTTATTTATGTCGTGTTTCTTATAGCCTACATATTCATTGTTATATATATTTTGTTATAATATTCTTATAGTAGTACAAATTAAATCTAAGAGTTCCCTCTCAAGTCAAGGATATGCAACATGTGAAACTTTGCAACATTCTGAATCCAAGGGTCATCCTTCATTTCACAGCTAGATGCTAATATATGATATACATTACTAATATCAGGGGTCCAGTTGATTTCATCCTTAAGCTCCATCACCTTGTAGAAGGTCACCTTCGGATATCTTGATCAAAGTCAATTATCAAAGCTTAGTTCTATACTATAAAACTATATTCCTTTGGTGTGAAATTATAACAGATAATCATAATCTGTTAGCATATCCAAACACTAAAAAATGTTTATTTGACTTATCAAAACTGATAAAGCAGAATAATCAAACCATCCCAAATCATATGTGGGGATACTTTATGTACATTATTTTATATTAATACTAAATATACCCGTTATATGTATAGGTCATGAAACGAATATAAACCAATTTGATAAGATCATTGCCTGCTTTTCATAGTCCATTGAGGTTCCTTGTTCATTTTAAGTCGAACTCTCTAAAGTTTCCAATGGATCTTCAACACTCGATTCTTTACTTTTCTATCCATTTTATATGAAGACAATTGGTGTATGTCTGCAAACCAAAACAAACACCGTCATAAAGTTTACATTCTAACTGAAAATTATTGAAAAAAAAAATATAAAAAAAAACTTTGAATAAAGATTTGACACTTTGACGAACTCACACACTCATAGCCTTGTATAACCCATTAATCTTTTAGCAAATAAAACAACTAACTACAGCAACAACCCTTTAAAGCACATCAAATAAATGCTTATTGAGGTAATTAAGTAAAAGCTACAACTTACCTCAACTTGGTCATCAGGATTTGTAACTTCGAACAACTTGGCAACAAAAAACATTAGTGGAAACATCTTTCAAGAGTGTTAAATTTTTTCAGTTAAAAATGATTAAAAACTTGTTAGTTTTTATTACTTAAATGATGTATCTTTCTAAAAATATCTAAAGTACCAATATATACCACATAAAGAGAAAGTAATTATATACTAAAAAGGCTGAGAAAAATAAAGACATATCGAATCTCTTTTCATCAAACTGTCAAATATTTGTTTCGCCGATCAGCCTTCCGAGTCATTTGACAGCAAAAAATGTAAACTTCAAAGCTCTTAAAAGGACCTGACCCAAAGTCCATATTGTCTCAGTGCCCAACAACCACAAGCACATGCTTTTGGAGTCCATCCCTTCCACATCCAGTACACACTCCGTAAGTATAAATATAGTTTTAGGGTTCGTTTGCATTAATGTATTCAAGTTTTTCGCCGAACATCATTTATACTTTTTACCCTATTACAGGGCTCACTTGCATACTTGAGTTAAGGTTTATCTCAAAAGGGTCATGCATGCATTAGTAAACAAAGGCACCTAAACTAATGCGGGTTAAACATGCTGAAGGTCCGTGTCACACCCCCAGACGGGGCCTGGACGGAACACGTGTCCGGAGGCGTGACTTGATTGAACATCTCAAGTACAAAGCATAAAGAACGACCTCTAAGGATTCTAACAACATTCATTTTGAATGAACATTATTATGGTTTATCACCGTTTGATTTATTTAATTTTAAATTTAGTTAATTATGGTATAATTATTGTTATTAACATATGATTTTTTTAAATTTATTTATGTTATAACTTAGATTTTTTTTAAATAAAAAGACTTATAGGGACTACATGTAGTCCTTATAAGTCATGACGTAGTCTATATAATTTTCGCTCCAAAATTTCACGAAAAGTCAAAACCCCCACCTAAGTTGCAGTTCACTTTGAATGTATTTCTAACGACTTTATATAGTCCCTATATGTCACGTTGTAGTCCCTAAAAGTTTGATACCAAAAAGCATACCTACTCTCATTAACACTCTCACCAATACTTAGGGTGTGTTTGGCGACACGTAGCAGTAGCAGTAAGCAGTAGCAGGAGCAGTAAGGAGTAGTTGTTTGTTTAAAAAAAGTGTTTGGTAACGTAGCTGTAAGCTGTAATTAAAAGATGTAAAATTACGAAAAAGAACATATAACCTAATTAAAGAAATTATAAATTTATTATTTGAGAGTATAAATGTAATTTTATAACAAACCGATTGGAGCAGTTTTGAAATGTTTGTTCAAGAAACATTTGAGATTGGAACGGTTAAACAATATTCAAATGCTTGTTGATGTGTTAGCTTTGCTTTTCGCACCCAAAATCACTTTACTCATTTCTCTACCAAAATCACTCATCTCAGCACCATAATCACTCATCTCAGCTCCTCACACCCCACCCGCTGCTGGCGTCGCTCACCACCGCCACTCACTGCTGTTGTCGCCGGCGTTGTCCATTGACAACAGCTGCTGCCGTCACCGGTAAATTGGGTTTCGGTTTATGTCTAATAAGAAGTAAACATTTGAAATTTATATTAAGAAGTAAACATCAGCTGCTGCCGTCGCTTGAATTCAAGTAGGTCAGTGTCTGTACTATTTAAATTATTCGGTTTCTAGGGTTTTAAGTCGATTGAATGTTTATTGGATCTATTTTTAGGGGTTTCCAGTCGACGACAACACTCGCCGGAGCTAAAAGTATCAGGCTATATTTTAGAAGATCTGCACGATTTTGCGCTTAATTTATGTGGATTTAGGTACAACTTCTGCTCTTTTACTGTTTTTATTTTGACAATGTTTTTTTATTCATACATATATTTATTTATGATTAAATTCGCCTAATTTTGTACATGGTGTAGCTAAAATATGTTACTATTTAAAATTAAGTATTTTTAATGAAAAGATATGGACTACTTTTTATATATCCGAGAACTTACAGGTAACATGTGAATTTATACGTGAAAACTTATTTCATCTTAAATTAAGTTTTATAAGTTTCTCACAAAAGATCCCATAAATGTTTGAGGGTTGTAGTGTCTCTAGCATAAATGTTTATCATGTTATAGCAGTAAGAACTCTAAATACATATATACTTAATTCCAGTTTGAAACAATGTGTAAGTCTTAATACTCGACTTTAAAGGTATTGCAGTTAACAGTGGGAAAGATTTTGTCAGCTAGTCTTACAATCGATGCAATGTGGAAATTTTTGCCTATACTAAACCAGGTACCTCATTGGTATCAATATATATCAGTATATATGTAGTCTGGTCGTTAATTAATTATCCATTATCAAAGGAAGCTAATTGTAACATCATAAAAACCACTTGTTAGAAGGGGAAGGAAGCCATATGGCGTTTGTCTCGTTGTTGGTTCATGTTGTCGTAGTTTCGAGGAAAATTCAAGTAGTGATGTGATATATAGTAGTGCTGAAGCTAAACAGGTTGGAAACTCAGAAGCAAAATACTTATGGGAGGTAATTGTTTGATTGTCTTGTTTGACAATAGCGGTGTTGGATAACATGTTAAAAGGGATCGAGTCAAAATAGCTAAATTTAATGCTGGTTGGAACAGTTGATATGATAATGATTTACCTTTTTTGTATGTGATTAGAGTGTATACCAGTACCATCTTGGTAATAGTATAACAGTATAACCTGTGGTTTTAAGGACTTAAAATAGACGTCAGATGGACTTCGGTCCTTCAACCCATTTCCTAATAATCTAAATATAATTTCATTTTTTTGTTTTAAATGAAAGAAATAATTGTTTTATCTTACTCATTCGACCCGTTGGAGATTAAACATAGCCTGTATCGACCCAAAGATAAGTAAATAGGCCAATCTTTCAATCTTTTTGGTAAACCAACAGGCATTCCTCGCTGGTTCTGGACCCTTGGATCAAACTACTTACATGTTCACATATGTGGAACCACTTCCTAGTAGCCCAAAACTGGAAGAGTTGCTATAAGATTACTGGGATTTGATGCCTAAGTATCAGGTAACCTACTGGAACGTCATCATAGTCTGCACAAGACACATTCACGTTGCCATGCTTGTTTTAGGGATCGTGTATTAGACATGCTTCCATGTTAATATATATTGATGAAAAAATGTTTGATGTTGGCTCAGGAAGTTTTTTTGGATGATTTAGAGATTTTGAGAGTTATTCAGTGTTTTTAGACAATCTCACCCTTGTATTCAAGTAGGTCAGTGTAATTGTAATTTTGTTTTGTTATAGGTTCTTTTTAGTATTTAGTGTTTTTAGTCTTAGCTTTTGTGGTTAGTCATTTTGTAATTGTAATTTTGTTTTGTTTGTATTTAGGGCTTATCCTTTTTAAGTTGTTTTGACAGATGGAAATGGTCGTTACACGGCATGGTGGGGACAACGGTCCCCTAAACGATGACCGCCCATGCAAAGCTTAAATGTCACACACCAAGTTTTTGGGTGTTCTTTAGGTTAATACTCTGCTGCCCTTGCTATTACTTAACTGCTTTATAGGAGAACTTCATGGGGATCACTTTTTTGTCTATATTTAAGAATTGAGATTAGTATTCGGGTACACGTCCTGTACCCCTTGCTACTTGTTTTTTTTTGTAGTTGCCACAGGAATATCCTCACTGACTTCCATGTTAATTTCCTGGTAGATATTTGTTTAATAGGGTCCTCTATCATCTACTTGCACTTGGTTGTGATTTTAAACCACTATATTCTATGTATGATTTTCTCATTTATGAACCACACCGAAAAGTTAGGCAAGCAGTTCCACAACCACTTTACAACCAATCTGAATAATTGACGATGAAATGAATTTCAAGGACAATTGTATTTATTCAAGTATATCCACGTAAGAAGTACATTGTACAAGCTAGTATATGAATACCACTACATACTACATAGGTTTCAATATTTAGAGCATTCTGAGTCCTTCTCATTGGAAATGTCATTGACTAGCTCTTTATCCTCTATCTCAGTATGTAGGCCATTTTGTGACTTTAATTCCTTGTTTTGTGACTACAGAACCAGATGCTAAAGCTGAGAGCGATTCAAGAGGTTTAGCGAAGCGGATGACCGATGATGAAATTATGGACAAAGTCTTGGGATCAAGCCGAGCTTTTAAACCGGGACGAGGTAGGAAGCTGCCGAACAGTGCTTCGTCTTCTTCCATATGCTCCTACCCCGCTCCCCCACAATCGGCATCACAAGCTGCATTAAGGAGGCTTGTGGAGGCGCATAACAAGCAAATGAAGATATGCATTCACAATTAGCGGATAAAAACATTGAGCTACGATTGCCCGTTCCTTTCGACCCCAACGACTTTATGGATGATGCTAGTGATGAAAGCGATGAAGGCGATGCTCGTGAAGATGCTGCCGACCTCGGAGATGAGTAGGTGCCGACCCCGGAGATGAGTAGGTCAGGTTGTACTTGTTTAGTTGAACTTTGTCTTTTGAACAATTTATTTTTATGTTGTACTACTTTGAACTTTATGGAGTGTTATTGTTTTGTTTGAAAAATTGGTGAAAATCTGGAAAAATGGGTCAAAAAACCTGAAAAAATGCCGTAAAACAGGTCCGGTTGTTTTAGCCAACTGCTACTTTTAGGGACAACTTGCTGTCCCTAAAAAGAGACATATAGTCCCTAAAAACCGCTTTAGAAATCTGTTGACAAAACCTTTAGGGACTACTTATAGTCACTATATCTTTTGACTTTCATCCGAAAACTGAACCTGTCAAACCCGGTTTTGACCAAACCGTGATTCCAGGTTTTTTGGCCAAACCGGGGTTTTGGAAACCGTTTTGGCTTTTTTCCCGCCACCCTCGGTTTGAACCACACCAAACCTCGGTTTTGGAACCGGATTTTTTGGAACCGTTTTGACCCTAGGCACCCCCGGATTTATTAGATAAAGAATGGGTCCCCGTGGAATTACTTAAATCAGATTTTCTTATCTATTTAGATTTTCTTGTGGATAACTGGATAGGATAACTTATTTTTCTTATCCTATAAATAAGGGTGTTTTATTACAACTTTAAATCACAACTTACTTTACATATACAATCCATCTTAAAGCAAAAAAACAAAAAAACCAATCCACATCTCAATTGCAGAGTGAATCCGCCTCAGGTCTCATCTCAGCTACTACGCGGTAGTTGTTAACAGTGCACTGGGATACCGTGAATCATAACAAACCAACCGAACAATGAAATATGAAAAGACATCAACATGTGCAAATATGACCAACGTCAGAAAAAAGCTCAATGCATAGCATTGCTTTTAATTTCTGTCGTGGGTTCCAACACGACTTGAAGCATCATATAATCATCCCATTGTGAAGTATTAAAGCACAGCAGAATCAGAATCCGGACGCGGGGCAAAAACAGTCGGATGGAAGAATGGGCAAATTTTCATGTCCAATCCGGAGTATCTTCGTGAACAATTTCCGGGGTGTGAATCAACGGGGTTACCATTCAACCAAACTTAGACCACAGCAGATAACGAGGGAGTTCCAGAACCACTATGCAACCAAGATACACTCATGTAAGTCGTTCTACACACAAACATGATGCAATGAAATTATGGTAGCGGCTAATACAAGCAACAGTGATGGTTTTTGCTAACTTAACATAATAAGGTCAACCTAACAACGACAATTACCGCTCCTCATAATTTGTCCGGTCTTACATGTTGTGTTACCCGCACATTTGGATTGAACCTAGTACTGGCAAAGTGTTGAACTCGGGACATTTTCGTTCGAACGAAAGAGTTTTCTCTGCCCCCCTGGTATCAAACTTGAAGTATATGTTAGAAAAAGTAATTTGTCATGTATTGGTTTTGAAAGAAAAAATTATGTCAATTACTTGGACAATTCTAGCAATAACACAAGCGCCATGGATAAACTAAAATTAAAATACTACCGCACCATGGGGTGGTTTATCACATCGTTGTGTTGCACACAGTCATTAACTTGGTTGTGCAATCTGGTTTAAAGGTCCCCATAATTAATCAAATGAAAGAGTCTTCAAAAACAAATTTAAAAGATGTTTTTCAGACTAGTGATATAAATCCTAAAACGCTATATTAAAGTCTAGTAAGGAGGCAGAAAAACTTGCTATTCCCAATTGGGACGCGTTGATCACGATGGAACTCCAACATTTGAATGTTTCGAAAGTGGTTTGAAACAGAAAAAGACTTGGCGTATTAGAGAGCGCTCGCGCTAAGAGAGTGAGCGCGCAGCAGATTTAGAAAATGTTTAAACAAATTTCCGGATGAATATTGGGTTCTATGAATCGTTAAACACCCATTAACTTGAAGTGTTTCAAAATCTACGGTTATTTGTCGGGGTTTAACTACCCGAACATCTCCATTGGTAATTCAACAATTTTTTCATAAGTTGCAAATTAGCATCTGATTTAGAACGTGAGGGGGGGGGTGGGGGGGGGTGTTGTCAGTATGGTTCAAACCAATGAAGAAAAAACTTAAGAAGTAATTTTGAAAACTCCATCGATAATTACTTGTGCACCGCTTTATAACAATCCCTTTTATAATGTTTCACTCCGTTGTAGACTACCGTTATTGAGAATATAACGTAATGGACTTGGAGTTTGAAGATGATGGTTTTGCAACTAGTCATTGGGTGTGTTATTCCGAATCTTTCCAAGGTTTGTATAAATGTATTAATGTGCCAAAATATGGTACTAACCAGACACAATCAACAAGGGTGGGGTTCTTCGAACGTGTGTGAGTGCTGATCCTTAAGGCTCGAGGAAGTGGTGCGTGACACGGGGTGTGAACACCCAAGCAGAAAAAAATGAAGTCGGAAGGATTGCTGATCCAACAAAGTCCGTGGCCTGGAGGTGATTATCGGAATATATCTCGAAAACAATTTTTGTCTCAGGACTTCAGCCCAAGACATTATGCATCCTTAATATGTATTGGTTTTGGAGAATCATAGGAAAATCAATTTTTTTTTTTGTTTCCTGTTCTATCCCGCATGGCCAGTGATAATTAAGTGTCCGAAGCTTCTTTCGGTAGCATCCTGAATCAACATTTTCACCATAGTGGTAAGTTGTTGACATCCCAAGAACAAGTACTAACCCGCGAGTCTTTAGAGATGTTGCAGTGTGCTTGATAGATCACTTAGACCTCAGAGAGCGTAAACAAAACACATCTCCCTTGAACTACCCTTAGACGTTTGAAGAAGTGTCTTTAATGACGAGGTGCAACCAAAATAGGAAAAAAAAAAAAAAAAAAAAAAAAAAAAAATAAAAAAAAAAAAAAAAAAAAAAAAAAAAAACAAAAAAAAAAAAAAAAAAAAAAAAAAAAAAAAAAAAAAAAAAAAAAAAAAAAAAAAAAAAAAAAAAAAAAAAAAAAAAAAAAAAAAAAAAAAAAAAAAACAAAAAAAAAAAAAAAAAAAAAAAAAAAAAAAAAAAAAAAAAAAAAAAAAAAAAAAAAAAAAAAAAAAAAAAAAAAAAAAAAAAAAAAAAAAAAAAACAAAAAAAAAAAAAAAAAAAAAAAAAAAAAAAAAAAAAAAAAAAAAAAAAAAAAAAAAAAAAAAAACCCGGTCAAACCGGTTTTAGTGGTTAACCGGAACCGAACCGGTTCCAAACCGGCAAACCGGTTTCGGCTCAACCCGGTAACAAACCGGTTCCAAACCGGTTCAGGGTTTGGGCAAACCGGTTTCGGCTCCGTGTTGACCGAAACTGGTTCCTGTTTGACTCAAACCGAACCGATCTGGTTAACCGATTTGCGCACGTCTATTGTTGACAAAACCTTTAGGGACTACTTATAGTCACTATATCTTTTGACTTTCATTGACCATTTTTAAAAAAAATGAATTGTAGTCCTTAAAAACTAGTCCCTAAAAGCTCATGTTAGGACTATGTATAGTCCCTAAAAGGTCTCTAAAGGTTTTGGCAAAATATGTAGTGACTAAATGTAGTCCCTAAAGATGTTGTCGCAACAAAAAAAGCCACGTGGCAAGTCAACGTAGTAGTCCGTATACCTAGATTTTGTAGTCCCGACAACTTATAGGGACGGAGCAGCAGGGACTTACGCTAGGGACTACAACCTGGCCTTTTAGGGCGTAGTCTTTAAAAGCCATTTTTCTTATAGTGGTACTCCTTATGATAGAAATTATTGGGTTTTTAGATAGACATGTTACTAAACTATCAACTTTTATTCGCTTAAGTTACTAATTTTTTTTTTTGTTTATTTGGGTTACTGGACTATTGAAGTTTGACTTTAAGGTTACCGAACAACAAAAGTGTGTTCATTCAGGTTACCTCGTATACTGGCAACCGGGATATTATGTTTTGACCTTCTCCACGTCAGCTTTTTGTGGGCCCAATTATCAACTCAGAAACTTATCAGGTTATTTGACATGTATGTTACTCAACTTTGCTGTTCGCTTAAGTTACCAAACTTTGTTGTTTTGTTCATCTAAAAATACCTCTAGAAAATACATGTTTTTATACACGTTTTTATCCATGTTTTTATATGCATTTTTATACGCACTTTTTTATACACGCTTTTATACACATATTGTATACACGTTTTTATACACACATTTTTTACACGTTTTTACACACAATATTATATTTTTTTTATACATTTTTATATTTTTATGCACACAATTTTATATATTTTTATACACACAATTTTATATATATATATATATATATATATATATATATATATATATATGCATATATATAAATATATATATATATATTCATATATATATATATTTATGTATAAAAAGGTGGAATAAAATATGTGAAAACGTGTGGTATACAAACCGTATATAAAAATGTTTGATAAAAATTTGTTAATAAAACCTGTTAACAATGTGTGTAACAAAAAATGTGTGTATAAAACTGTTAACAATGATTAATTGAGAGAAAAACTCAGTTGAAAAGAGATTTCACATTGAACGAATAATGATGAAAAAAAGTACAAGGATATTTATACACGAAATGATGCCGGGAGAAAAGATAAAAACTGACTCTAACTAACTATCTTCTAAAGTTACAACATAAACCCCTAAACTTTCTACGTGTATAAAAACGTGTGTATAAAACCGTGTATAAAAATGTGTATAAAAACGTGTATAAAATCGTGTATAAAAATGTGTGTATAAAAACGTGTGTATAAAACCTTGTATAAAAATGTGTGTATAAAACTGTGTATAAAAATATGTGTAAAAACGTGTGTATAAAACCGTGTATAAAAATGTGTGTATGAAAACGTGTTTATAAAAATGTGTGTATAAAAATGTGTAGATAAAAATGTGTATAAAAACGTGTGTAAAAATTGGCAAAGTTTAGTAACTTAGGTGAACAAATTCGCAAAGTTCAGTAACTTATTTGTATCAAAAGTCAAATGCCATGCTGGCAATGTAACCGGGAATTAACACTAGCAACCGGTCACCGATAGTTCGATACCAAATTTAACCGGTTTTGATAGTCTAGTAACCCAAATGAACAAAAAAAAAAATTAGTAACTTAGGCGAACAAAAGTTGATAGTTTGGTAACCTATCTATCTAAAAACCCGAAATTATAATACCTTTAGCCACCTTCAAATCCGGTTCAAGAAACTCACCATTTTTGTTAACCACAAACTAGAGCCACTTATCAATAAAAACCCTATAACTATTATCCAAACCATGACGAATGCAGAAGTATTGAACCATCAGGTGGTTGTAGCTTTGAATAACACTATTCACCTGCCTGATGTACCTACACAGCTCTTTCATGTACATAAACTCTAGAAAAGACACCTCACATTCCTTATTATATTTGATGTCCACCTTATAATCAAAAGCTTTACGACCATAATTGGGTTAGATTACACAACAAAAACCTCCATCTTTTAGAAAGACAGCTCGCCACCACTGCATCCTTAATAGGCAAAAGATCAAGTATCATAACAAGCACATATATCATCGGGTGTCGGCTGATGAAATCATTCGTATTTGATCTTTCAACGGGACCCTCCTTCACAAATGAAAGTCATCAATAATGAGAGGATCCTTATCCCGTATGGAAGCAAGGTTGTCGTATTTGTTCATTTGAACATGAGAGGATCCTTATCCTAATCGTAATTACAAACAATCCTTTACATACACAATTGAAGGAGTAATTAACGTAATTTGATATTTCCCTGTCCTCAAATGGGCATACCATTTTTTGTCCATTTAACTTGAAGTAATAGTCAAGTGCGGAGGTATACTTCATTTGTCCTGTTTTTTCATCGTATTTCATTTGGTAAACCTGAGTAGTTAAAAGATGAATGCGTATCTGGCTCATTTTGTAACCAAAAACTTTAAAACAAGATTTAGGAAATGATAATTTATTGTAAAATTGTTAAATTTATGGAAGCAAGGTTGTTGTATTCATATCTAAGGTTAAATACTTAAGATAGTTAACATTGCTCATTACAAAATGACCCACACCTGATACAAAACCATCGTTTAATGACTTAGCCGCACAAAAGATAGTACGATGACTACTAAAGGCCGTACAAATGTAAAAGTACGTTGATAGTTTTGTGCAAATAACTCATCTACAAATTCCACCAACAAAGAAGCATGAACTACAGAAAACTGAGAGTTAAATAAGTTGAGTGAAATGTGGAATGGGTCCTGATCGGATTGTGATATAGAATTAATATGCCGAAAGGAAAATGAGATATTAAACCTGAACTTGAAAAGTAGTAGAGTTCTGAAATCCATCTACTATAAACGTTACGTTATATTTGTACCCATTCCTTCTACATGCACCACATTACATACGATGCATAACATATGCCACAAACTGGCAAACTGAACATTTTATGGACATTTGGACATATCCTAGCAATAGGTACTATTTTTTTACGAAACTTGAAGTAAAATCAGTACCATATAGTATATATATTTCACAAGCAAAACAGCACAGGTGCGAAAGTATCAAATCTATGTTGCACTTCTTTTTTATTGTGTATGTGATGTGTGCCAGTAACACAAGAAATAAAGTAATAAACCATATACTGGTTTTCAAAAAATTGCTAGTCGACCAAAACAAAGCCGTATGTGAGAGTGTACGAGGTAGGCAATTGCACAACCTCAAAGTTTTAGAGGCTTCAAAATGTATACCACGTAATAGATTTGGGGCTTCAAAATTCACTTGCAACGATGATATATGATTTTATTTTCTAAATATTTGTTAAAACTGAAGCTAGATTATTAAAATACTACGTATGTTTTTTCGATAAAAGGCTGATACTGGGTACCACACTGGGTCAACAGAAGTAAAGATGCAAATAATGGAGTAAATGAATACGAAAAAATGCTCTAAAAAGCATGTCAATTGTTGTATCGATTTGACCTAAAGTTATAATCATAATAATGTTGCGTCGTCTTATTTGATGTTTTTGCTCATTTTCAATTCATTTTGACTATCCGTTTGTTGAAACCTCGCCTAATCATCATGCCTAGACTATGTTGTTTGTGTTGGGAAACATGTACACTTTTAATAATAAAATCGAATTATAATACAATAAATTAAATTAACAGAAAATAAATAACAGAAAATTAAATAACAGACAGAATGGGGTAGAAGTAGAAGACAAACACTATATAACGATAAGTAAATAAAAGCAGTAAAAGGTCGTGGAACGAGGCTCGTGTTTAACACGATTCCCTTAAAACAGATTCGCCGTCTATTTCCCAGGGTACAACGTCCAAAGCTGTTGTACAGCCGGACCTGACAAACTTGCCTGAAAAATCACGGAAGCAGTCGTACATTTCTGATCGAAAGGATTGCTGGAACTTGGTTACTATGGAGCTGCATATTTAGTTGTGTCTAAAAAGAATGAGACTAACCCTTTATTTATAGTGAAAAAGTTGTCTTATTTTTCAAGATAAATAACTGCCCAACTTAAGAAAATCTTTTATTAACAAAAAAAGATTTGCATATCTTTTAATGACACAAAATATTCTGTACAAACTTATTTGATAAGTTTAAATCTATTCCTAAAATAGATTTCCAGATTTTGTGTTTAACGTGTCCCACTTTGAGACACGATATCTCATTCATATTATCTCACTTTGAGGACAGATATTCATTCATATTAACTCCATTTTAGAAAATCATTTTTTTCCAACAATTCCCCACATGAATGAAAATCGGGCGAAAACACACGAAAGTTTCGGCGAAATTTCTGCGGTTGAGTCCTGCATAAAATAGGTAGATGTGACCATTTGAACCTTCCTTTGTGAGATGCACTTAGTCTCCTAGATCTGAGTAGACGCGATGTCCTTGAACTCAACATCTATTTACGTAGACGACAATACACACTCACACAAGACTCTCCCTAACCTTGTCAAGTCCTCATAGTCGTGCTCGTTATTTTCATGAGCACTAGCCTGATTCTGCAAGAGCTCTTAGGAATTGCGCCCCTCACAATTCCCTTCGAAGCGACCCCACTTCTCTCTCACATAGGTGATTTCATCATGAATCATTAAAAACATATGTTTTGCGATTTCATCTTGAATCATTATGCTTTGTGATTTCATCCTGAATCATTAAAGCCATATGTTTAACCTCTCAACAAGTCACATTTGTTATAGGAATGGACTAGGATGTTACAATTTTAAGTAACACCCTATATTGACGTGACTTCCCCCACATTTCTATGATTAGGTTGTCCTATTGAACCCAGATCTTGGGATCTCCAGTCAACTGGGTTAGGTTTTCCTTCATAGAAACTCATTCCTTTAAGGGCTTTAGTCACATTCCTTTAGACGACTCTCTAACTAACTCTCTGCTTAAGCCTTTCGTAAGCGGATCCGCGATGTTATCCATTGACTTTACGTAGTCAATCGTGATAACTCTATTTGAGAGTAGTTGTCGCACCAATCACCGTCTATGATGAATATGTCTCGACTTACCGTTTTACATTGTGATATGAGCTCTGTTAAAATTCAATTGACTATCACACTTTATAAACATGACCGTTACCGATTTACGCCATCTTGGTATGTCCTTTACGAATTACCGTAAATATCCCGCATATTTTATAAATTTATCTCAAATGATAAATTCATATTTCATCATAGATTTAGCTATAAACGTCTTTTGAAATACTTTCAAGATTTCTAAGATATAGCTTCCCACTTAGCGTAAGTACATCCGCTCTAGTGGATCTAGATTCTTATAAGAATCCGTATTTGCATTACTCTATCATTTGATAGCATCCGGATATCTTCCATAATGCAATATTGTAAGTATCATAGTACTCATTTAATACTAATTCAAATGGTCCCCACTTGAATTATTGGTATATCTACTTAACCTGACTATTAGTTCTAAATCAGGTCACACATACGTCATTAGATACATAAGATGCCTAATATTATTTTAGTATTCAAAATGGGCAACACCTTTAGATTAAAAGATGTCATTAAATTCTAGCTAGGCAGGAATCCCCCACATTGAACCTCTCAAGAATATTGTCTTTATAATGTTTTCGACTTTAAAACAAATCCATATTGGTTCACATGACCTTAGTCCACTTTTTGTTCTAACTTCTTCTTTCGTTTCTTCTTTAAAACCTTTTTCTTAATATTTTCGTCAGAAGCTTCATCCAAAGAATCAAAGCCAGATGAGAATCCTGGTAATAACATGCTAAGGTCATCTTCGTCTCCACCTAATTTCCCTTTTTTCACTTTAAGCCTCTTCGCAAGTCTTCTTTCTAAATCAAGATCCTCCTTTGCAGAAGCAAAATCCGTCCGTGTTTCTAATTCCAAATACTTTTCAAATTTTGTTTTCTCCTTTTCATCTCATCGTCGTCTCTAAACGATACAGTCCGTTTCTTTTTCTTATGTGACTTGCTAGTATTTCTAGAAACGTCATCTTCTTCATCTGACTTTTTATTTTTCAACTTAAGTTTCTTAGCGAGTTTTCCTTCTAGTCGTAAATCCTCGTCAGCAGAAATATCATCTTTACGACTTTCAATATCTACAAACTCGTCGAGTTTTGGTAACGATTCCGTCTCTTCTGGAATTCGAGTATTCTTCTGCACCTTTTCTGTCTTCTTATTGTTACTTTTCTTTTTCGCTTTTTGAAATTGCTATAAATCAACACAGAAAATCACGTTAGTACAAAACCTTTGTCAATACTACACATCTTTAGGGGGTGTTTGTTTCAGCTTATATAGCCGGCATATGGCTTATTTGGTTTTGGGCTTATGTTTCATAAGCTCACATTTTGTGGATCATTTTGAAACTTTTCCGCTTATATAAGCTTATTATGACATGACAAACTTATATAAGCCGAAAAGTTTCAAAATGAGCCCCAAAAAGTGAGCTTGTGAAAAATAAGCCCAAAACTAAATAAGCCATATGCCGGCTATATAATCAAAGCAAGAAACTTTCATACTTTAAATTGGATCAATGACTCATGTTTTTTATTATTCTTCTCTTTACGAGCTTCTTTACGTTTCTCTTTGCGGGATTTAATTTCCTTGTCTTTAGCTGTTGTGGGTCATCAAATAGACGTATCAAAACTTGCAAATTGTTTAAACCAATCAACATACGATAAAGCGAAAAGTGAATAAACCTTACCCATGTTTCGTTACGATGATTATTGAGTAAATCAACTTCAATTTCATATATGAAGCCTGTCATGAAAACACGGTATCAGTCAGTATCATAAAACTTTATATGACTTAAAGGGGTGTTTGTCATTTATGGGGCTTATCCAAAATTTGATAAGTTTTTAAGCTCATATTTTTTTGGGCCCATGAGCTTATAAACACATAAGCTCATAAGCCCATCAAATAAGCTTAAAGGGTGTTTGTTTCAGCTTACAGGCTTATGTGGTTTTCGGCTTATGTTTCATAACTTCACTTTTTGTCGCTTATTTTGAAACTTTTCGGCTTTTATAAGCTTATTCTGACATTATAAACTTATGTAAGGCAAAAAAGTTTCAGAATAAGCCACAAAAAGTTAGCTTATGAAATATAAGCTGAAAACCAAATAAACCATAAGCCCGCTATATAAGGGGTGTTTGTTTCAGCTTATATGTGGGCTGATGAGCTTATTTGATTTTGGCTTATATTACATAAGCCCTAATTTTTCGGCTTATTTTGAGACTTGTTGGCTTATATAAGTTTATTTCGATATGATAAACTTATAAAAGCCCATAAATCTTTAAATAAGCCAGAAAATTGAAGCTTATGAAATATAAGCCGAAATCAAGTAAGCTCATAAGCCCACGTGTAAGCCAAAACAAACACCCACTAAGCCGAAACATATCGTGAGACGCGAAAGAATGCACAACCTTTACAAAAACATCTCTAAACTCCATCATATCAAAGGATTGCTTATTTTTATTTTAATAAGCTATATAATGTATAAAAGTTTTGAGCTTTGGATAATCCAAATAGAATTAGCTAACCTGCCTATAATAAGCAGTTTTCAATAAGCAGGTTGGCAAATGCTTATCTGAGATGACACGGAAAATAAGCAAAATCCAAATACTAATTACCCAAGTGCTTATTTACAATGAAGAATCTATTAAATTGAAAAAATAAGCAGTAATCATATGAAAAAATGCGTACTTGAAATTACGGATTTTGATCCGAGGAGACAACGGCTAGGGTTTTAGAGGTTTTGGTGACTTTTTTTGAGAGGGTGTTTGGATTTGGAATTTACTATGTTATTTTGGATTTAGAGTAAATTGCAAAATTCATCACTGTGGTTTGGCCAAATTGCATATTCCGTCCTTATTCTTTAGAAGTTACGGACGGCCTACTTGTGGCAAAATTTCGGGTCAGTTTACGTCTCTGGCCAAAGTGAAATGACTAATTTGCCCCCTTTTACAAAAGCATATTGCAAGTACAGTCATTACCTTTTCAAAAGTGCTGACGTCGTCTTTGGGAGAAACTATTGGTGCGAATATCGTCTTTGGCCCAAAGTGAAACGATTAAAATGTCCCAAAGTGAAAGACAGTCTCACTGAAGTCATGGCATTTTAGTCATTTCATTTTGAGACACAACTGTAAACGAACTAAAGTTTCTTCGGGCCGCTTGCAATTTCTAAACCATAAGGATTGAATATTCAATTTGGCCAAGTTGTAAGGACAAGTTTGCAATTTACTCTCGGATTTATTTGATTTTGGAAAAAGCTAATAAGAATTTTTTTTCCGCTTTGCGCTTAGGCTTGGGTGTAATGGTCTATCAGAAGACGCGTAAAGAGCGTCAAGGGCAAGTTACTTGAAAATAACATTTTAAGCTCAACGTAAACTTTGTGTAATTAAACCTTTTCAAGCTATATGCTTCATCAATTTATTGCTTTATGTAATTTAATCGGTTAACTAAATCAGTATGTGACAACTCACGTATTTAGTTAGAGTATGTGGGAAATAAGGGATGCAGGTCGCGGGACGCAAGATAATTTGCTTGTGTTTTGTATGTATGTTGTGTATTTTTCCTACTGATACCATCCGTTACATCAGTTTGATTATTGTTCATGTATGTCTTATGTTGAAAGTATTCCATCTACTCTATCATCCGCTACACCATCTCTAAGTTGGCATATCCCATAGGTCTCACAAAATAAAAGTGGTTGAACCTCTAGATAAACATGTATATATAGCAAAAGGGAGGTGATTTGCACACTCCCATATTTGATTGGGACACTTTAAAATATACATCAAACAGTTGTACGATAAATGTACACTGCTTAAATTGGTTGTACATTAAGTGTCCCAATCAAATCTATAAGTGTGCCAATCAATTCCATAGCAAAAAGTCTAGAAACAATCATTATATAATCAAATGTTTGGTTAGAGATCTATTCTTGATCTATCATTCCAACAGTGATAAATTCATACCATAAGAAAATGATGACTTTTATTAACCATTCCTATGAGGCTCACATTTATTATTATTTTCACCACAAAATTAATAAAATTATACACTTTAAATTTTGAGCAAATTTATTTTTCATTTTCAAATTGTATAAACGAGCCGAGCTCGAGCCGAGCCCGAGCCCATATTACATGTCACGAGCCGAGATCGAGCTTAAAAAATAAGGCTCGAACCGAGCCGAGCTCGAGCTCGAGCTTTATAAGACTTAAACGAGCCGAGCTCGAGCCTTAGCGAGCTCGAGCTCGGCTCGGCTCGTTTCCACCCCTAGTTGAACCTCTAGATAAACATGTATATATAGCAAAAGGGAGGTGATTTGCACACTCTCTCATATTTGTATTGGTGACACTTTACAATATACTCGGGGGGGGGGGGGGGAAGGGGAGGGGGGGGGGGGGGGGGGGGGGAGGGGGGGTGGGGGGGAGGGGTGGGGGGGGGGGGTAGCGATAAATTGTACACTGTTTAAATTGGTTGTACATTAAGTGTCCCAATCAAATTTATAAGTGTGCCAATCAATTCCATAGCAAAAAGTCTAGGAACAATCATTATATAATCAAATGTTTGGTTAGAGATCTATTCTTGATCTATCATTCCAACAGTGATAAATTCATACCATATTATTATTTTCACCACAAAATTAATAAAATTATACACTTTAAATGGACCTACTTAAGGTGATCGTCATACCTATATTTTATACCAAACAAAATTTATGGAATGATTATCATCAATCTCATACACCCCTCTAATCAAAGTCATACCATTAAAGATTCCGGATTTTGTACCAAACGCACCCTAAGTGTGTTTTAACTCATTATGCTAACCAACTTTAAATATTGTTATTCTACATAACCAAACTTGTTTGGAACCTGATTGACCGGTCACCGGAGATAATTTTGTCATTTCATACATCTTTATCTTGTTCATTCATCATTTTCAGCGAGCCACCAATTTTTCCGGCTAAATATATAGAGTCAATCAATAATGGATTCTTTACGCAACATTTGAATAAGAAAATGATTTTCAAATAATTTTTTGCCATATTCTTAAAAGATTTTAATCTTTGACAAAAAAATTGAGCTTTTAAGTAAAAAAAATTATAACTCGCACGGAACGAAAAGTGATTATTTTGACAATCTTTCAAAATTTCGAATAACATTAATTTAGAAGATATATCACATTTTCTCAAATTTTCAAAAGAGTTAATTGCATAAATCATACCAGTGGTTTGTCGGGTTTAACGAAATTGGCCTCTTGAAACTATTTTTGGCGGATCTTCTCCCTGTGGTTCTGACCCGTATCTGGTTTGGTCCTTTGACCGATTTCTCCGTTAGTTTGACCGTTTGAAAGACTGAAATGACCAAACTACCCTCATAGGTGTTTTGTAAATGGTCCCTATGGTTTGTTAGATATTACGGATTTAGTCCATTCGTTAATTTTATTATTATTATTTTTTATATGTTTTTTTTCAAGGTTTTATTTATACGTTATTTATACCTTTTTTATACATTTTTAACGTTTCTTTAATGTTTTATTTATACATTTTTACGTATGTTTTCTTATACTGTTAGGAACCAAAATAACCACTTCTCTTCACCATGTTAACACAAGAATAAGAGAAAGAAGAAAAGAGAGGAAGAAGTTTAGAGAGAGAAAGTAAAAAGAGAAAGAGAGATGGTTGTATTCTAGCAAGTGTGAAAATTACAAATGAGAATCAATACCCTCTCCACACTTGGAGAGAGGTATTTATATTTCCTCTGGGCCGGCCTGATAATGCTTTTGTTGGGCCGTAGGTTTTATAGTCTGGGCCGGGTTCGGGATTGCTTTGGGCTTTAGCCCGATACATGTGCAATATTAGATTACATTAAACGAGCCCTCTACCCTTTTTAGCCTATTACAACATAAATATAATAAAGACCGAGAATCCTAGTTTGACTCAATATTTTGAGGCTAACAATCTCCCCCTAAGCTTGGTTTCTGAGAGATTCCAAGCTTTCATGTTAGACTTGTTATCTTGAGTCTAATAATCTTCCTCGATGCGAGGTCTTTGAGATTGACTTTGGCGTTGAAACATGAGTCTGTTCTTGGACTTATATTGTTGTACCTTGTTTCCTTCATGCTGTGTGTCTTGATCTTGAGCCTTTGTCATTGTCTTTCGACTTTGTATTTAGTTCTGAGATCTTTAAATCTTTTCCTTGTATGTCTTGATCGTCTTTTCCATCTTGCGATCTTGTGTCTTGACCAACATGCTCATACTTTGCATCATCTTGAAAGCTTGCTAATAATCTCCCTTGACAACTTTTGTCTTGAAAATCTTGATTTCTTTAAGGAAGATCTTTAATATCAGAGTTACGGAAGTCTTTATCTTTAATATGAACTTGAGCTTTCTTGATTCTTGAATCTTGATGCCAATAGTATGTCTTTGTAGTTTGAGCATGAGCGTATGGTAATGAATCTGACTCAACTGGAGTGAGGCTGCAACACCGTCGTTTGTATCTGCATTTTAATGATAATGATAAACAACAGATATGGACGAATATGGCTTTGTCATTCATCGAGATTCGGTTGCATTAACCTTCGGTTCCGTGAGGACCATTTTACAGTATAAATATTGTACCTGTGATCAGGTAGGCTCAATTTAGAAGAACCTCCTTGACAGGGTTTCCAGCTCAAAGTGTTAGATTCTCTAACGCGAATGCATTAGATTTACCGTACTTGCTTGTTCTCATTACCGGAATGTCTCAAAGCAAACAACACGGTTAGAGTGAATCAACTAGTTACTTTCTTTCTGATTGAGTCGTCAATTCATTTACTGGACCAAAATCGATATCCAATTGAAACAAGCTTGATTCATATAGAATCTCGCAAGTCACCTACCGCAGAGCTGTTTGTGGTTGACTCTGAAAGGATTTCCATTCGTCACTTTGAATACTAAAGAGCATCACTCTAAATGTTCATAAGGATAGTGCGCAGGACTTATGTTAACAGATTGTGAACTTGATGATGTTCAACAAGTGTTTGTAGTGGAATGTGTCCTAACGAGATTTATTGATTGATATCTTGGCTCTAGACTCGATTAGTGCGTTTTGGTTTTTAGTACTCGGATGCTGGAGCAGACTGCCGCTATTCAATATCAACTATCTCGGAGTGAGAAAGTTAATAACAGTCGTGTGTATCTTCGTGAAAAATGAGACAAGTATCTTTTAAGAGAAACTTGAATGGCTGGGAAGGGTTGTGCAGTGCATCACTGGGTTCATGATGTCTTGTCTTCAATACCAGAATTCAACTTTGTGAATCTGATAGATTATGTATTGACCCGGTTTCTGCCTAAGTTGTATGGAGGGCTTCTTTCTTTAGACCCTTTATCCTTACATTTCTTTTTCATTCTTTAACCCCTTCAATGCTTACCAAGACGTCATTACTAACACCTTGTTGTGATTGTTCCAGTGTTAACTCATGTCTTAGTCGGCATTATTCCCTTATACTCATTCATCTCCAATAATACCTAAGGACTGCTATTTCTAACTATGGATTGTCCTTGGATAGATCCCTCCGGTTCTGGTTGGATCATAGGACTAATACTTAACCTAACCACCTTATGACTTCAGAATCATCGTGAATTAAGATGTTGTTGGGTATTTGATCTTTACCATAAAACCATTGAAAAATCAATCAAAGTGTTTGATAGAATATCAAAACGTTTAACACTTTAAAAGTTTCATCTTTTGGAAAGACTCCCCCTTCACATGTGCATCGATAAACAAAAGTGTTTCGTACATGTGGGTAAGAGTATAAAGCACTTTTGAGTCTTTAGATCACTTATTATTTTTTAGATCACATTTTAATCACATTTCTCCCCTTATTTTAAATACTACTCCCTCCGTCCCACATTAAGTGTCCATAACATAAAAGCACAAAGTTTTAGGTGCAATAAATTGTTACAACTATTAGTTAATCAAATGACAATTATACCCCTAATAAATATACTTTAAAAACTCAAAAAGTAGAAAAAAACTTAATGGGCCATATATTCAAAGGGCAAAACTAAAAACTTAGTTATCAAGATTCCTTCATTTATTGTATTGGACACTTAATATGGGACAATCAAAGATACCACTGTGGATACTTAATATGGGACGGAGGGAGTAATTCACTTAGTTTTGAAATACCTTGTGATTAAAATTTGTCTTGACAAAATTTAAGGGGATAGATGTGTTTCAATATGAATTATATGGAACGTGTATTGCTCCCCCTTAATTTTACATAAGTTTGACACCAAAATAATGATACCAACTTGTAATTTAATTATAAAATTAAGGTAGGGGTGGTGTTGAGCACATAATTTTGAAAGATTATGAATTGTCATTGAAGAATTCTTGAAAAATTATGCTCAGACACCAAATCATCTTATAACCATCATTCTTTTGTAAGTTGTCGTTACTATTGATTGGTTATTAAGAGACTTTTTATAATGTTTTGGATACATAAGAATTGTCGTGAGATGATGTATCCAAAATCATTAAAACTTTGTTTTCGAAAAACTCACCCTCAAAAATAGAACCATTTGTAAAATTGTCGTCTTTTAAATCTTTGTGAGGGAAGGAGTGTTGAACACACAATTTTGAAAGATTTTGAATTGTCATTGATAAATTCTTAAAAAATTATGTTCAACGCTTTGAAAAACATATGTTAGAAGACTTCTCTTCTAACTCTAAGGGTAAGTGCGCTTATGCGTACACTATCCTTTTTCTAGAGCTCAAAACTTTGAATGTCTTGTAAGAACAGCTCAAGACAGACAAAATTGATTTTCACGTTCTTAGGATAAGTTATCTTTTTAGACAAACTTTCCTTTATTTGAAGTCCGGGTTATGTACTGATTTGCACATAAGCCATTGTCATTAAGTCCGAGTTACAGTCTGATGTAACTGTAAGTCATTAAAGAAAATAGAAATGACATGTTTTGAAATGTTTGAACTCTTGCTCGAACGTCATTTACACACCCGTGTCAATATTAATCGACATTTCTAGGCACGTAAATGTTATCGATTCCAAGAGACATGTCGAGAAGATTCTTTTTGGAATTTTTTATTTTTCTGATTTTGTATTTTCTTTTTGAAATTTTATATTTTTGTATTTGTTTTTATAGGTTTTATATTTTTGTATTTTGCTTTTTTTTAAAATATTTACAAGGCGATGTTTGTTGAAATATCAAGCACAGTCATTTGTCAGAACCTCCAGTTCTGCTAAAATCAAACATCTCATACCAATTTGTCTGACAAGATACTGAAACCTATCTTCGGGTAAGGCTTTAGTAAACATATCAGCTAATTGGTATTCAGTTCTGGCAAAGTACAATTCAATTATACCATTTTCAACCTGTTCCTTGATAAAATGGTAGCGAGTATGGATGTGCTTGGTACGGGAGTGTTGCACAGGGTTGCATGAGATTTCTATGGCTGACTGAGAGTCACAGTACAACGGTATTTTTTTGTAATTATAGCCATAATCTTTAAGTTGTGTCCTCATCCATATTACTTGAGCACAACTTGCAGATAACGCCACATACTCTGCTTCTGCTGATGACGTTGTAGTGCAATCCTGCTTCTTTGACATCCAGCCGACTAACTTATCACCTAGGAATTGTATTCCTTTAGACGTGCTTTTGCGAGTATCAATCCATCCGACATGATCAGCATCTGAAAATGCGGTTAGTTCAAAGCCAGAATTCTTTGGATACCAGAGTCCCATATTTATGGTACCCTTTAAGTATCTAAAGATCATTTTAACCTCTTTGAGGTGCTTTTCTATTGGTCTTGCTTGATAACGTGCATAATAACATACTGCTTGCACTAAGTCTGGTCTACTAGATGTCAGATACATGAGTGACCCGATCATACTACGGTATTTTGTTTGGTTAATGGGTGTACCACTCAAGTCTGCATCTAGTTTAGGTTTAGTAGTCATTGGTGTACCAATGCTATCACATTTATTCATACCATGTTTTTTAAGTATTTGTAAAGCATACTTGGCCTTATTTATAAAGATACCTCGTGGGGATTGGTGGATCTAAAGTCCTAACAGGAATTTCATTTCCCCCATTAAGGACATCTCAAACTACTGTGCATGAGTTTTTCAAACTTTTTTGAATATTTAGGGTTTGTAGACCCAAAAATTATGTCATCTACGTAAATTTGCACAAGTAGAATATCTTTCCCGTATCTTATCGTGAACAGAGTTGGGTCAATTGAACCTTTAGTAAAACCTTTGGACATTAGGAAATTTGAGAGTTCATCATACCAGGCTCTTCGAGCTTGCTTCAATCCATATAAAGCTTTCTTTAGACGGTATACTTTTTCTGGATGATCAGGATCAACGAACCCATCTGGTTGTGCAACATAAACCTCTTCCTTTAGTGGACCATTGAGAAATGTCATTTTAACGTCCATCTGATATACTGGAAAGGATTTGTATGCAGCATAGGCGACGAAAATCCAAACAGCTTCCAAGCGAGCGACTGGAGCAAAAGATTCTTCGAAATCAATACCCTCTTCCTGAGCATAACCCTTAGCTACAAGTCGTACCTTATTGTGAATTACAGTTTGATCTTCATCCTTTTTGTTTTTCCATAACCACTTTCGCTTTATAACAGTCTTGCCAAATGGTTTGTCGACGAGTTTCCAGACTTATAGTCTGTCGAATTGATGAAGCCCATCCTGCATTGCCTTAATCCATGCAGAATCAGCCATTGCCTCCTTAATGTTTTTCAGTTTAGCAGTACTCACGGAGAGCGCGAACATACACATTTCAGTATCTGTTGCAAGTTGTCGTCTTGTTTGCACTGGCTTGGATGGATTTCCACGAACTTGTTCTAGCGGGTAATCTTTAGTCCATCGGTATTCAGAATTGTATGGTTGATAGAAGGTATGCATATTTGAATTATCAATATTGCTTGAGGAAGACTTAGTAACTTCTCGTACTGGTGTACATAATGGGTTGACAAATTCATATGTTTCAAATTGTGCATCTACTTCTTGATTATTGTTGTTTTCCTCAGCATGAACAGTTGTAGTTGGAGTTATTGGTTCTGTTGTAGGGTGAGAATTCATTGTAGGTTGTGTGTCTTGTTGAGTAGAATTGTTGGTGTAGGAAGATGACTTGTTGACACTTGAAGTACCTGCAGTAAAAAATTCATCGTATAAAGGACCGAATAGAAGATCCAACTCTTGTTGTGACGGAGTTGTTGTATCTGCTGAAGGAGAAACATTTTGTAGTTGGCGCGTGGGGCCAGAGTTGTCATAGTCTGACGTGATGATGGTATAATTCGCCTGACAAACACAGGGTATAATTCGCCTAAGCTTTTCAGTATAATTTGCCCAACGTGATGATGGTATAATTCGCCTGAATATAGACAAAATCGTACGATGTACTATTTCTTATTTTGTAACAGAAACCAACAAAACCATCCTTGCTTTGTTTCCTTGTCTTGTTCAAACCGTGGACCACAAGAGAATAAGCCAACCCAAAAAAAGCTTGTATAAGCTTGAAAATAAGCTGTTAAGCCACGTAAATAAGCTACAACAAGGACTTAACAATAAGCTACAAGTGTTTTTGACAAGGAAAATAGTGGCTTTTGAAACGATATAAGCTAAAGAAAAACTTAAAAACTAGAGAAAGAGCCCGTGACTTTTAAGCACTAAATAAGCTATAAACTAAGTCGACTGATAAGCTAACAATAAGCTTGTAAAAAGACAAGAGAATAACTAGGAAGCCACGAACTCTCAATCTATAATAAGCTATACCAGTTTTGAACATGAAAGTCTAAAGCTTTTGAATGAAAGTTGAAACTGTTTGTGAAGATAAGAAACAAATATCAATATAAGTTATGACGTCAATAGGTTTAAAAAAAGTGTTTATACCTCAAGTAAACCACAAACTGATTTTGGTATTGAAAAGAACAAATACGCTTCGAATATTTGATAACGCTCCAAATATACATAAAATATCCCTCGAAAATATGTGAAATATATATATGTTAACGCATGAAATATTGCAAGTTTGGTTGTTTGTTGGTATAATAATTGTTTCAGGACCAAGAGTGACCAAAAAGACTAAAAGTGCAAAGAATAGAAGGATCTAGATGGGAGGAGTTAATGAAAAGAGCCAAAGTGCGGCGCACTTCCACCAAGTGCGGCGTACTTCATGGCAGGTTAAATGCAATTTAATCAAATAACCAAGTGCGGCGCACAATTTTATTTATGCGGCGCACTTCTCCTGTAGTTACTCCAAAATCATAATGATAGCAATAAAGAGGCAACACTTGATTTGCTCATTTCCTACAACTAAAGCACCATGTTTAGCTATAAAAAGGGCACGAATTGGAGGAGCTAATCATCTCATTCTTCACACAATCATCTCTCAAATCATTTTAGAGTTCTTAGGGATATTTCTAGCAAGTTAGGAAGAAGTTTGATGAGGGGTCATTTTATACACTTTTTCGGGGTCGTTTAACCCCCTAAATCGTGCATTTATACCGAAAATAGGTACTTAATTGTTCCTCTTCAGGTATTTCTCATTTGGAGGGCATTTGGAAGAATTACATGTGACTTGGGCTCATTTGGAGAAGAAGCGGACAAGACTACGGACCTACACCAACATTTCTCAAGATTATGTTCTCAGCAGCTGGAGACGGCGTCACAGTTTCTACATGACGCCGTCACGACACATCCCATGACGACGTCACATATTCCACGACGGCGTCAGAGATCACGACCCAACCTATTATCTAGAATATTATCTTTCGTGACGACGTCACGATTAAAATGTGACGCCGTCACAATGTTTTTCCTATATATACAAACCCGAATTTAGGGTTTTGAGTGTGTAACTTTAGAATAAAAAGAGGGTGCAAACCCTAGTTCGTTTAGCAGCTGTTAGGGACGATTTTAGGGCCTAAAACCCTATTGTACTTCCTCCAACTCATGTTTTAATCAAGTATGACTTATTTAATCATTTAATATGTCTATGTGTTGTTTGATTCATTTATGTTCTTGCTTTATCTATAACATGCTTGGCTAAATCTCCTATTGTGTTTATTTATGATTGTATGAAACCTAGAATGTAGATCTTAGTGGTGTTGCTTCTTGTGATGGATGTGCATGTTAGGTCTTAGAAAACCAGCTTTTGTCTGCATCGCTGTTGATATGTCTAGGAAAACATAATTGTGTAGAAAGGATGTCATCGGGTAACAGTCTTCATACTACCTTACCCCCTAATATGGTTGATCCACTCTTAGTATATTTCACATGCACTTAGTATACCCTTGGGGGCCTTGTAATAGTCTTCATACTATCTTACTTGTGCGTTGCCTCAATGGAATATTAAGTAGATGGC